>JAVTVY010027281.1:0-116398 GCA_036873755.1 Hanleya hanleyi
ATGACATTCATGGAGGGCGTACACGGCTCTACACTATTTCGCCACTTTAGAGACCCGACAATTCAGCGCCTATGTAGGTCGATCCACAACATGGTGTCCAGGATCCTATGGCGGCCGATCCTACTCCACGAGTTGGGGAGTGCATAAAGATTGATACCAGCATTGTGGAGCCCACCTGCCGACCTTCTATTCCTGTCAAATATGACCACGACGTACAAATTTGAAACAAGATTGACTAACCAGTTGTACTAACCACATAAGCTACCATAATAAATTGAGCGTTCTGACTCGTTTCAGCAGCCACTCTCTTCAATCGTATGACGTACACGGCTTAAAACGCCACGGGGCCATCCACGACGGTGGAGCCCAATGATTTGATTTGATTTATCCACCAATTAGTAAATGTACATCGGGATGTTAGTTGGGCGTAAAATAATCAAAGAACAAGTATTACATATGTCAACCAGTACATATTATCGACGGAATAAAACCCAGGGGGCTTGTTCTATCCATAGGTGAAACCAATGCTATGTACAAAAAGCAAAGTACATGGACCATAATATATTTTAGGCATGAAAATCAATCAGCTACGCGACCTGTGGGAATATCTTCAATCGGATAATTTACAGCGTCATCAGTGGCTACACCACAGGCCACAAAAGCGGAGAAGCGGAGAAAGGTGAGGATTGTGAGCACTGTTTCGAAAACGTGAGTCAGCTGAAGAGACTCTTAAATGTAATCCACACGTGATTGAGGATGGAAGAGCCGACGAACTGACCTGTTCCGCTTACGTTCTTTATACTAGTAGCGGCACGACCTACAATGCAGGATTTAATTATGTGGATCATATACATTGCTAAGAACGATTTGTCATGGGGCACCCACACATCCATGAGAGGATTGTGAACCATACCACATCAGCCCAAAAGCTCCGGTCAATTGAGTCACCATCAAAGTGTTATCCATGGATGACACCAAGTGTCTCATGCCGGTTTGGGGATTGAAGAACCTTTAGAGGCCAACATCGAGGAAGAGGGACCATTCACCCATCACGTAAGAGTTGATGAACATAGAGACGACGCCGATCTCCCGACCAACCCACTGTCTGATATGCATCCACCTTCCACCAAAGCCTTAGTCGAACCGGTGGATATCGATCGCGTCACTGCACCCATGTGAGGGCCATTGCCTCATGGACGTACCTAGCGAGGCCTTGTTCTATGCCCATGTAACGAGTGAGATGTACCGGCACCATTACTCCATCCGGGGCCACCGTCTTCTACTAGATCTCTTCAATTTCTGCCTGATCGAGATCACCCTCTATCGTGGTATATCAAAGCCATCACAACGAGCAATGCCATCGCCTTTCAACTTAATCTAACCTTAAGATACCTTATCTGATCAATAACTAACTGCGTCATTATTATTCCAGTGCCAACATATACGTGTTAAAGCAACACCATCAAACAAATCGTCCAAGTTTTTAAACAATAGGCAGTTCCAAATTCGCGTAGGTACAACCGTGTCTGGTAATTTTGATCACAAACAGAGAGAGAGAGAGAGAGAGAATTAAAGTTTAACGCCGCGTTCAGCAATAATCCATTTATATACCGACTCACGAACAGGGTGTTCCACAGGGCAGCATTTTCTCTATTACTCTTTTAACTATCAAGATCAACAGCTTAGCCTCAGGTTTGAATAAATCCATTGTCGGTTCACTCCTTGGATGCTTTTAACATGTCGTGTAGTGGCAAAAATATACATTACAAGCGTCTAGTCCGTCATTCATAATCCAGCCGTCGTCCATTAGAGAGAACGTCATAACTTTGTCAAAATAAGATCCAGACTTGGCGTTTAGAAAATGGCTGTAATTCTCCAAGGCTAAGACATTGTATACACGTTTAGAGAAATCATAACCGTCACAAAGTACCAGAACTTTTTTTAGTTTACAAAATGCGGTCAAATTGTTTAAATCCACCCAATAACTGTGTTTTTAAGTCACAGCATCCAGATTTATGCTCAAAGAAACCGGCTCTTAATCCACCTCTTGGAATTCGTATTAAACAACACATTGTTGCAGCTGCTATTGGTCTTGATCAGATAACGTAACAAACTTTTGCCATTTCTGCCTTGGCAATTAGCCAAACCACAAGTAGATACTACACTTACGAAATTTAAAAAGGCTGACACAAACCTACTAATGTATCATCAAGAATTTGGTATATTATAGACGCATCGAGCTATACATGTATGTATTGATGGTTCCAAACAGTGTGACAAGCGATGCTGCTATTTGTTTGGTTCCAAAGCCAAAACCCATCGATTACTAAACAAAAGTTTTATTTTTACTCTTTTGACGGCATCAGAATATATTGGTTCCAGCACAGTAAAAAAATGTGTCATATTCTCATTCTTCTTTCACGCCTCTCAGCGCTCAAGAATAGATCTACAACACATCGCCCTCCCCCCCACCCTGACTATTCTCAAGCTATATGACCGCAGAGTTGAACAGCAGTTTAATACGCTATTTAGCTGAAATATTGCTGAACGCGACGTTAACCTATGATTCTCTCAGATTCTCATGAAGAATCGTGCTTCGATGGAGACGACATTGGTCCGTGTCAACCCCTTGCATCTCATTGTATATTCCAAGAAGCAGCGCCTCAGCACCTAATTGACTTTGGATATGGTGATCATCATCAAACTGACACATCATTCTTGTACGGCGATGCTCAAAGAGGCGTCTAACACACTGGTGGTTACTTGTTGAGCGAGCCTGACCGACGTACAACGGCAGTAAACATACCCGGGGCGGCTCTCCAATATTATGTGTGATGTAACATTGGGGATAATACAAGTATTGACATGCAATCATGCGTTGTTGTTTTAGAGTAACCAGTCAGAACCAATCACACTCGTGATTGTGGGTCTGGGTGTGTGTGTATGTGTGTGTGTGCGTGTTTGTGTGTGTGAGTGTGTGGATGCTAATGGCTGTGATAGTGTATAAGAATAAAAGGGCCGTTTGAGTTAATGGGCTAATGTATATGGCGTAGGTAGACCAGTCCCAAAAGCACTTCCGATGATAACTGCACGTTCTCTGCTACTGATGACGTCACAGTAGTCTGACTTTTTCTGGATACAAATTCTCATCCAGAACTGCGGTTTCTTCACTAGTGATAACGTCACATTCACTGACTTCTTCTCTGGATACGCTTCATGGTCCACGTGCTTCTCTAAGCTCCTTATATCAATGTTCGTCCGTGTGGGCTAGTGCATAGGGTGTAGGTGTAAGCTGTAGATAATTACCTACTGTAATAATATCGTGCTAAAGCGGGGCTTGTTGAGGGGCTTAAAGACATAAGGAATAACGATTGGTTTGAACAAGATTATAAGGGTTTACTGTAGATAATACATCTCATTGAAGCGGTGACAATTCAAATGAAATCTTTAAGAGCTCAGAAACACGCGTAGCGCCTAAACCATCATTAGTTCTGCGGATTTCGGTCAAAATACTGAATGAGGTTCGACAGACATCGTCAGTTTTCCCCCACCTCTTACATATCTCATCAGTTTATTAGTTGTATATGGCAGGATTCTGTAGATTACGTGTGGTACCAGAAAAGTGATGTTTTCGTCATATTTCTTCAAAATGTTTGCATTTCTGTATGGAAAAGTGGGTGAAACCTATTTCATTTCATATCAGATTATTATTTGGCAATTTATCATGCAGTTTTTGCAAAGATAAAAAAAAAATCGAAAATTCTAACCGAAAAATGGTTCAAAAATATTTCTTTTGAAATGGACGTCAAAGTGACTTCATCATGGCCACCATTTTGATTTTTTTTACATTTTCTTGTAGATCTTGACCCAATGATCTAGCCGTAGAGATATCGAAAATATATATGGTTGGGGGGGGGCACTAGCCAACTCCCTCCCAGGCTGCGATACACCCCGAATCTCCCAGGCCAGATAGGGTTGATCATCACAACTATTGGTCTCCCGTTGTGATTATACTAACATGATGTCGCTGCATGTCTCACTGTTTTCGCTTACTGGCCAAACATTCAGACCCTGTATTATTATAGGCTTACCCTGTAGCATTTGTATGTGTTGAAAAGGAAGCGTCAGACCGCACATTCAGTAGTCAGCCGTCATCCATAAAAAAAACATTCCGCGTCAATAATCGAAAGATCTATTTCACTTGAATTCACTGTTGAACATGACCCCAGTACATGTTGAATTGGTGAGCAATATGTCTATGCCTCTTTCCAGATAGCAAGCTTCAGTTCCGACATTCAATATTCAGTCGTCGTCCAAAAACGAATTTCCGGGTAAATAATGGAAATACCCTTTTCGTATGACAGTTACATGTAATTAGCACCAATTCCGAATGAGTATAAAATAAAACAATAAATAACAAGCGTCTGGTCCCTCATTCATAATTCAGCCGTCGTCCATTAAAGAATGTCCGCGTCCATAACCCAAATACCTTTTCCATATTCCATATAACATTAGCACCAAATTCAAAAAAGACAATCATAGTACGCATACACGTAGGCTAATTTCCTGCAAGAGAGAAGCGGTCAACAGTATTCAGTGACGCCGGCAAGACATCATGATGTTCCAAAAATATCAAGTCTGTGTCGCTGATCAGTTTTCTTAATCTATATGATATTCAACACACACACACACACACACACAAAATGATTTCCTAAAAGAGAGGAGTGGTCAACAATTTTCAAGGATGTCAGCAAGACCTGATATTCTAAAATAAAATCCTGATCAATGACCATAATCCTTCATCCAAATGAATTCCAAGTCGTTTCCAGTGTATTATCTCAAGCATGCTTTGATTGTGCCTGTTCATTCGAAGAACATGGAGATGTAAGTCACATGACATTCAAACGGTTCCTAGCCCAGGGTTAAGCAGTATTAGACACAGGTTACGAAACGTAGCGTCAGAGATCTCCCACACTAAGAACGTATTATACCGTCAGTTACTTTCCTCCCTTGTCGATGATATTTCTACCTAAAAATTATAATAAAACATTCAACACGTCGAAGTAATGGACAATTTACTTACATAGATAAGTCAGTTATTTTCATATAGCCAGGTAAACAAACATATAAAAACTTATACACTTACTTGCAAGCTGAACCAAGCCTTGGTGACGAACATTTCATCAATATCCAATGAGTACCACAATATTTCTCATCAGTATGTCGGAATATCTATTTTTGTTATTTGATATTACTACAGACAAGCATATATGTGTCTGTCTATTACCCCATATAATGGACAACATGATACTGTGGTCGTGAACTGAATAGGCTTCGACATGTTTGCTGGATCATAACTGCAGATAGAAATTCGATAGTATTAGATTCAGATTCAGTGTTTTGTGGCATTGACGACTGACATATTGACCTCCATATCAATAATCCGACAGCTATTTGCCCAATATATGTTCAGTGGAAATTTGGAGCGGATTGAGCACTTTGGAAGTTATCGTGCTAACAAGAAAATGTGACCCACATATGCACAGATAGCGAGGTCTTGCGCGGAATACAGAGTGAACATAGGTATATGATGCCAGGCTACTGGGGTAGTTCTTTAACCCTATCTGGCCCTTGAACCATGTTCTACCGGAAAATTCAAGCGAAAAATCCAAGACGGCCGCTTTGATGATGTAACAGTGACGTCATTTTCACAAAATACATTTTCTGGTCGATTTTTCGGTCAGATTTTTTTTCTTCATTTTTTTATTTGTTTAATCTCTTCACAAAATCTGTATGATAAATTAGTAAATATTAATCGGATATGAAATAATATAGCTTTTTCCTCATTTTTCCTCGTGGAAAAGCCGAAATTTTAAAGAACAAAACATCACCGTTCTGCTACCAACATGGCCGAAATCTTGAATTTCCCCATCATCCTCTACTCGGAGGGGAGGAAGGGAGGAGGGTGTATGCAAATAGGCTCAAAATTACCCCAATATCATAAATTATAAAGTCAAGGAGAGTCCTCTATCAATTTGTGGTGATGGAGATAGTGCAGAAAGTTAGATAGTGGGCATAATGCCCCCACCCGCCCCTACCTGGCCTGGTGGGGTTAAAAGCTTTCGCACTGTTGGTCAATCATGGCTTGTCAATATTTCATTGAATGAAGGCTTTGACCAGTTTTGTCTGGGTTAAGTTATTTTATACTTGTTCAATGAAGTGGGGAGAGTGTCATTTGTTCGTTCACCATTTATGTTATCGTGATCATCAAAACAATTTTCCATGCATTGAAACCTTTATACTTGCTAGCATGTTCATAGAAATTTTCCCTCTGGAATGTTCTTCCAGACGTTCAGCCAGACGTTCATCTGTCAGTATTCGTGACTTATTGGCTGTACAACCGGGATGTATTTTTATATACCGCGGAAATTCCAGGCAACGAGGTCGACCTAGTCTACGTAATAGAATCCTTCATATTCTAGTCTGAATGTGAGGTGCCGAGGCAAGCTTTCCTGTGAAGTCATATGGTTCATATTCAACTGATTGTCGTAGTCAATTTTACCATCTTCTTTCATATCTCGCCAATTTCTTGGATGAAAAATAGCTTACAATTTTGATGTCTGATAATAGAACAATCTTGAATTCTGAACATATAATTATTTGACTTTTTGGGGGCACTGACACGCAACTGTCACTTTTGCCAATTTTGTGTAGTCGTAGCAATATTTTACTAGTAGCTTTGTCCTTGTCTATATTTTGAGTCTGAGTCAAGTTGTCTGAGTTTCAACCGTTTTGATCACTCAGCATATTTTGTACGGCCGCAGTATGTTGCGAAACGTAGACATGGTAGAGGGAAAACTGTGCGTCAGTGCTTATTAATACTTCACGGTACATCTCTTTGTTCAGCTGAGATCTTTACAAGTGCTATCTTTAAATTAAATAAATAATTAACAATCAGGGAGCAGAGAGAAATATCATGAAAACAAAGAATCGACTGGAATCGAATGGAGGATATTGGCTATATACAAGTTAGTCAGGCAGGTTATACTAGGAGTTATTTAAGTTCATTGCACTTGTAGTCGCCTGTTGGTTTTCTTTGTGGTTTACCTCCTCGTATGCATAAAGCCGTCAAAAAATATTTTCAGAACTGAGCAATACATATGCCAGTGCTTGGAGTGTGTATCAGTGTACCGTGTGGCAGGTTGTGTCCTATTTTGCGTGAAAGTCAAAGGATCCTATTCTGTGTTAAACAGTCGGTAATTCCGTAGGATATTTGGAGGTTTCGCGTATAGTGTTCCGTGTTTTCTGATTTTTGGAGGAGGGGGACAAATTCACGTTCAAGTGTCATAATCACACAGACACACATTAAATAGCAATAAATACTTAAGTAAATAAAAAAGTATGCCCAATACTTTTCACCTCTTGGTTTTTGACAGTGCTATTGTGATATCCAACTATTTAAATAGGTCTTGATGTTTATTTTATGTCTAGCTACCAGTTGGTTTACATGATTTTTCCAGTCCATACCATTTGGATGAATTTTACTCTCTTTCTGAGAACTTCTAGATTGGGTCAAATCTATTTACAGGAGACTGGATTTCTATGAATATAACGCCAGTTGTCTTTGTGGATGAAAATTTCGCCCATTTCGTAATAATGTGAAATGTCAGCTGTATTATATACCAGTGTTAAACCTCAGAGTGGTACGATTTATGTATTACTTCGGCTAGGCCGTTTATGAGTACGTTGAACGAAAGAGGACTAATGACGCCGACTTGCGGTGTACCATATTCGAGACTGTGTGGACTGAATAATTTACTGTATAAATTTTAAGATTGTAAGAGATTCCTTTTATCGAGCAGTTACGTTGGAAGATCTTTTTAGTCGGTGAAAGAAGACTGTAACTTAGGTTATTTGAGAGAAATCGGTTTGTTGCATAAGTTTTAATGTATGTTATAATGTGTTGGATTACTAACGTATTAACTTAATTGAATACTTAGAATTGTGTTTGGTCGTCGCTATATAGCTTAAATATTACTGGTCGCTATATAGCTGAAATATTGCTGAATGCGACGTTAAACCCTAATTCTCTCTCTCTCTTAAATATTGCTGAACGCGACGTTAAACCTTAATTCTCTCTCTCTCTTCTTTGTGCTTGGTTGGTTCACTGTTAGAATTTGGGTTGAATCCTACTAGATCCTGTGGTCGGTGTGGTCTCTAATAGGATTTGTAGAATTTTGGTCGGATTTTGAGACTGGTGGATTGTGTTCCTTAATATGTATATCTTGGGGATGCAGGGTTTCTCCTATGTAAGAAACCTGGCAGTCGGAGTCAATTTGGTATATTAGTTCTTTCGAAGGGCAATGGGTTGATGACATATTTGGTTTAAACAATATTTTTATTTCCGTTATGGATCGATGAAAAGGACAAAGCCTATTTGAGTATCTCTACAGATGACATTAAATAACACACAAACAGATAAATTGACGGACCAAAGTGAACATTAAGGGGTAATACTGTGACGTTCGAGCGGTCAGAAAACGTCTATCTTTGCGGTGTACACGAGACTTGAGGCGGCCTGGTCTCAGGCCCCTGTGACAAATTATCAAGCTGATGTGAACGCAGTCTCGTATGACTGGAATTGGCCAACGAGGAAGGTCCGATTCAACCTGTCACCTTGTCTGGATCGAGGAGGTAGGATGGGAGGGACCTGTAGAAACAACCAAGGCAATAATAAAGTAATAATGTTGTATTCTGCTATGTACACAGCTCTGTACGCGCACAATACCTGTAATAAAGATCCCTACTCTAGAGGTAGTTATCGTTAACTGTTATCTTTATCTTAAGAGAAAGACGAATAATATACAATATATACATGAGACCCTATCTATGACGCGTCACGGCCCAGTCTCGTCCAGACTGGCTCTCGTCGTGGTATGGTACGGCGTCTCTGGTTCCTCTCCGGTCGTTGGCATAGCCCCGGACTGTATGGAACGTCTACCGTGTCTAAGGTTACACGGCCCAGTTCATCTAAGCGTTATTAATCGTCTCTGGAATCCTCTCCGTACGGCACACCACAGCGTCTTCGGCGGCAGCCCCTTTCGGCTCGGCAGACCTCACGTCTTCGGCGACCCGACTTCGGCGGCGACCCCTTTCGGCTCGGCAGACTTCACGTCTTCGGCGGCCCGTCTACGGCGACCCGTCTTCGGCTCGGCAGACTTCACGTCTTCGGCGACCTGACTTCGGCCCTCACGGCGTTGACTCCAGGACGAGTTAATAGGCTCAGATTGTCTGCATATATATGTGGTAACAATGCCTTGGTCTCAGGGGCGTTTTATTACCTTACAGTGTAATGTCAATTAATATCAATGATTTGTAATAGAATTCAAAGACTTGCGGCAAAGCATAATTCGAGCCCTGCGGCACTGTAAATATGTACAGTGGATGTAAGCTTGTGTAATCCGTCACCTATAGCCGAGGCCTGTAGGTAACTAGGGTAGGTGAGGGTGATTAGATCTATTCCGTCCCTAAAGCCGACGATCTTGTATGTGAGCAAGTATATGTAATCATGTAAAATGGAATTTGTGTGATGGGATGCAGTGTGGGTATATTTAGTGCTCTGTATTCCCCGTTGATGGACATCTCGTCTTCAGATACTGTGCGTGTTAGTATCTTATCCCCGTCTGGCGGTTCGTCTCGTCATCAGATACTGTGCGTGTTAGTATCTATTATCCCCAAGCTATGGCTTAGCTCTCGGCTTTCCAACCCTTCACGGATGATTCGGCGCTGTTTCGGCAGTCAATTCGGCACTTTCGGCACATTCGGCGCATTTGCGGCGATCCTGTCTCTGTGCTCTCCCGCACGATGTTCACCCGCCGATTGTCTGAGACAGAATGCCGAACGTCCATTCTCTGCGTCTTATATAGGCTCTGGCTCCCAGAATCCATCGCGCGAACAAACATGGCAGCCCCCATAAAGCGAAAGTATAGACTCAGGCGGTGTTGGATTTCGTGTCAGATCAACAGAGTTCGACTTCTCTCGCCCGGTTTCGATGCAAGATGCGTGTCAGGGATATTTACACGTCCCTCGCTGAAAGTTTCAGCTCACAGTTAATACAGGTAAGTCGAATATCCACCATTATCGGTCCATTCACAATGCTATTTAGAATGTCAGCGTAGAACGAAAATAACATTCTCCAGGTCACGGGCATTTTCGTCACACTACCCACGCCTTCGAAAACACGACGCCCTCGTCGTGGAGCTCGGCTCAGCTACCAATCATGGGTGCATAGAATTAACACGCAGTCTTTCCTTCGAAAGTGTAGATAGTCCACAGTATAATAACAAAGGCTTCAATACGGGTAGAATTACACCAGACGTTCCTCCCAGCGGTCTGCTGGGTCGTCACTGAAGGAGGAGACATCAGGTCCCTGCTTCACGGCACTGACCAAACACTGCCCAATTACATTAATCCCGATAACGCGCAGGGCGTCTAATCGCTCGACCTCGGGTCGTCCGCCGCGGTTCTGTCTCGGCCTCGGCCGGGGGTATAGCTTCCATCTCGAGATCCAATGGTGATGCAGACTGCAAATCAACCTCGAAATCGGCAAATCTCCGTGATCGCAGTATCTCACGCCCGCCCCGGATCAATCGAGGTCGCCGGTCAACAGTCGGCGTTCTGACGACAGTCGATGGTTCCATGGGGTAAGGAAAGATAGCCCCATGTCCGACGCTATCATCTGATTCTACATCTCCATCGTCGCCAGACGTTTCTTCTGACTCACTGGTGGACATCTCACGAGCATAGAAAGGCTTCAGCTTGTCATGGTGAACAACCCGGAGACCTCCGTCCGCATCTGCAATGCGGTAGGTCACGTCCGTGAGAGCTTCCTTTATCACGTATGGTTTTGCCCAGCGGTCTCGTAGTTTCCGATTCTCTCCACGTCTTGGAGCAGAAATGTACAGGTAAACCTGATCTCCAGGTTTATACTTTTGCGGAAAGGCCTTGCTATCATATACCCTCTTCTGGCGCCGCAGGCTCTTCCCAGTCACTTCTCGGGCGTTACGATGAATCTCGTCCATCTCGTCCCGTAGTTCTTCTACCCACTGTGTAGGTTCCACTTGCTGACGTGGAGGAGCTCCCAGTACCAAGTGAGATGGCAGAGAGACTTCTCTCTCGAACACCATCATATTCGGCGAAAATCCTGCCGTCTCATGGGCTGTAGCACGATAGGACATCACTACAAGCGGTATATGCAGGTTCCAGTCGCTTGGATGACGGTCAACACTGGCATGTAGCATTTGGGCTAATGTTCTGTTGAACCGCTCAATCATGCCATTCGATTGGGGGTGGTATGGCGTCGTTCTTGTCTTCCTCATCCCCAAAATTCGGCACATCCCCTTGAAGACACGGCTCTCAAACTGGCGGCCTTGGTCTGAATGGATGGCCATCGGAACACCGAACTTGGTCACATAGTGTTCCACCACAGCCTGTGCAACAGTAGGAGCTTCTTGGTTGGGCATGGCAACGGCTTCGAACCAACGGGTAAAATAGTCTCCGATGACCGCAATATACTGGTTTCCACTGCCCGTCTCTGGCATTGGTCCAAGGATGTCAACTGCGATTCTCTCTCCCGGACAACCAGTCATCTGTGTGGTCCTCGCGGTTTGCGTCCAGCCTGCTTTCTTCTGTTACATACATCGCAGCTTCGGCACCATTGGCGTATGTCCGTCTGCAGGCCAGGCCAGTTATAGGCCTGACTCACCTTCGCTAAAGTCTTCTTTACTCCGAGATGTCCACCGGTGGGACCGTCGTGGCACTCTCTTAACACTTTACGGCGCAAGGAACGAGGTACAACCAGCAGTCGTCGCTTGACATTACCACGGTCATCCACCCAACGTCTAACCAGCAGCGAATCGCAAATCTCCAACATATCGAAGGCACCCCAGCGGCTCTTCGTGACGAGTCCGTACGGACTGACGTCTTCTCGCTTTGGTCGGCTACCTTGCCTCACCCAGTCGAGAACAGGTTGTAGGTCGGGATCTTCGGCCTGGGCTCGGCCGAACCCTTCGGTTGGCGACACCATATCGATCACACGGGCGGCTGCCTGAACGTCATCGCTGCTTGATCGAACACACTATTTGCATGGGATACGACTGAGTGCGTCGGCGTTACCATGTTTCCGACCCGGACGATGCACGATGTTGAAATCGTAGACGCCAAGGGCCTGAATCCAACGGGCCAGCTGTCCCTCCGGTTCCTTGAACCGCATGAGCCATCTCAGCGAGCCGTGATCGGTGCGATGCAGGAACTTCCGCTCAAACAGGTAGTGTCTAAAGCATTTGACGAAATGCACAACAGCCAGCAGTTCTCTTCTCGTCACACAGTAGGCTCGTTCGGCCTTCGACAACACGCAGCTGGCGTACGCCACGACCTTCTCTTCTCCATCTATCACCTGTGACAAAACGGCCCCGATGCCATAGTTACTCGCGTCCGTGTCCAAACTGAAAGGGAGCTTAAAGTCTGGCATAGCAAGCACAGGCGCGGTTGTCAGCTTGTCTTTCAGGGTGTCGAAGGCTTGCTGCGCTGTGTTGTCCCATATGAAGACTGTCTTCTTTTCAGTTAACTTATGCAGCGGCGCTGCAATGGTTGCAAAGTCCCGGATGAAACGTCGATAGTAGCTGCAGAGGCCCAGGAAGCTCCGAACCTCGGTCTGGGAAACGGGTGGAGGCCAGTCTCGCACAGCTCGGATCTTCTGTGGGTATGTTCCAATCCCATTCTGTGATACTATGTGGCCCAGATAAAGGACTTGTCGTGCCCCTATGACGCACTTGGACGGCTTGAGCTTAAGACCATGCTGTTTTAACCTCTCGAAGACCCCATCAAGACGCTGAATCATCTCGTCAAACGTCCGTCCAAAAACAATGATATCGTCAAGGTAGACGAGACACGTATCATAATGGAGTCCTGCTAGGATGGCTTCCATTAGCCACTCAAAGGTCCCGGGCGCATTGCACAGCCCGAACGGCATAACTCGGAACTGGTACAGACCTTTCCTGGTTGCAAAGGTTGTCTTGCATCTATCTTCGGGGGACACTTCAACTTGCCAGTACCCTGACATTAAGTCAAGGGTACTCCACCAACTTGCACCTGCTAAAGAATCCAGAGAGTCGTCGATCCTCGGCAACGGGTAAGCATCCTTCTCTGTTATCTTGTTCAAAGCACGGTAATCAACGCAGAAGCGCATTTTCCCGTCCTTCTTTTTCACAAGAACTACCGGCGATGACCACGGTCCACTGGATGGCTCGACCACTCCACGCTGTAACATGTCTTCAACTTGCTCATCGATCATTTCACGGGCGTGAATCGGTGGTCGCCTCGGCGAAATGCGGATGGGTGGTGCACTTCCAGTCTTTATGTGATGTTGTACCTTCGTCGTTCGACCTAGATCAGTATCGTCCTTAGCGAACAGGTCAGTATATCGGGTGACCAAATCTTCTACAGCCAGGGCTTGGTCTGTCTCTAGGCCTTCGCTGGATCGTCGAACCAGATCTGTAAGGTGGTCTGGACATGCGCTGGTCAGCACGGCGGGCCTCTGTCAACCAGGTTTGGCACGGCTCGGCGTCGACTCTTCGGCCGCACTCGAAACTTGATCGTCCACTACTTCTACTTCACCCATACGGCCCCAGAGCGTCCCGGCATGGACTACAGTCGGGTCTGAGGACAAGTTGAGAAACCTCAGGGTGACTTCGCAGTCACGGTCAACCTCGGTGAGGACCCTGGCCACCATGGCTCCTGTCTTCTGGGTAAACTCCGGTTCGTTTTCGATCATCCCTACCTCGCCTGGTAGGCCCCCACGAACTTTTCCTGTCACAACGGCTTCGGCTCCAGCAGGAATAGTCACAGTCTCGGTCACGGCTACACCGTAACAGCCTGCGCTCCCCACGACCTCGCATTGGATGTAGCGGCCACCGTACTTGACCCTGTGGCGCTCCGTGTCGATCTTGGTACAGTGGGTGCTGAGGAAGTCGTACCCTAGGAGAGCGTCCACTGTCAGATCTCCGACTATCATCTTCTGTGTTCGTGTGGTACGATCTATAGTGATTTTAAATTCAGCTTCACCTTTCAGGGGCATCAGCGTACCGTCAGCCAAACGTATACTAGCGTAAGATGGGCTACTCAGGGCTGGTTTGAGCCGCGGACTCAGCTGCTGGTATACTTTCTCGCTCAGGAGAGAAATCGACGCCCCCGTGTCAACACAACACCACATCTTCACGGGCCCGATCTTGGCAGACAAATGGAGTCCAGCTTCCCCGGAAGTATTAACTTTGGGAGGATTCTTGGGCGATCTCGGCGGTTTAGAGTCCTCTGCCTTGGATACATCCGGGCAGTCCGCCCTGTAGCGACCCTTTTTGCCACACGACCAGCAAGCATTACTTCGTTCCCGATTCCCATACGTCCGTTGTTGACCTCTGGCGTATCTTTGTGGTTGTCGCCGTGGTTGAGGCTGAGACTTTCGCATTATTTCTTCCATCAATTCCTGGATCTGTTTTCTCAGGCGAGCTTCAGATTCTTCGTCATCCTCGGAGGTTGCAGCTATTCCTTCATTATGTCTCCCCCAACTATGTTGGGGGAGACATCTAGTGTTTGTGCTGTCTGTCTGTCTGTCTGTCTGTCTGTCTGGATGGATGTCTGTCCGTCCCCTTGCCTTGTCTGCAAGATATCTTGAGAACTACTGGATGGAATTTCACCAAACGTGGATGGAAGCTTCATTGGGATAGCCCCCTCATTTGATTAGGTTTTGGTGTATGTGCGTGCATTCATCCGTGTCCGGTGTCCGTCCGTCCGTCCATCTACTTGTACATGTATATACAGGGCTTGTCTGCAAGATATCTGGAGAACTACTGGATGGAATTTCACCAAACTTGTATGGAAGCTTCATTGGGATAGCCCCCTCATTTGATTAGGTTTTGGTGTATGTGCGTGCATTCATCCGTGTCCGGTGTCTGTCCGTCCGCCCATCTACTTGTACATGTATATACAGGCCTTGTCTGCAAGATATCTTGAGAACTACTGGACAGAATTTCACCCCACTTGGATGGAAGCTTCAGTGGGATAGCCCCCTCATTTGATTAGGTTTTGGTTTGTGTGTCTGCATTCATCCATGTCCGGTGTCCGTCCGTCCGTCCATCTACTTGTACATGTATATACAGGGCTTGTCTGCAAGATATCTGGAGAACTACTGGACAGAATTTCACCAAACTTGGATGAAAGCTTCATTGGGATAGCCCCCTCATTTGATTAGGTTTTGGTGTGTGTGCATGCGTTCATCCGTGTTCGGTGTGTGTCCGTCCATCCGTCCGTCCATCTACTTGTACATGTATATACAGGGCTTGTCTGCAAGATATCTGGAGAACTACTGGATGGAATTTCACCAAACTTGGATAGAAGCTTCACTGGGATAGCCCTCATTTGATTAGGTTTTGGTGTATGTGCGTGCATTCATCCATGTCCGGTGTCCGTCCGTCCGTCCATCTACTTGTACATGTATATACAGGCCTTGTCTGCAAGATATCTTGAGAACTACTGGACGGAATTTCACCCCACTAGGATGGAAGCTTCAGTGGGATAGCCCCCTCACTTGATTAGGTTTTGGTGTGTGTGCGTGCATTCATCCATGTCCAGTGTCCATCCGTCCGTCCATCTACTTGTACATGTATATACAGGGCTTGTCTGCAAGATATCTGGAGAACTACTGGACGGAATTTTACCAAACTTGGATGGAAGCTTCAATGGCATATCCCCCGCATTTGATCAGGTTTTGGTGTATGTGTGCATGCATGCATCCGTGTCCGGTGGCTGTCCATCCGTTCATCTACTTGTATCGCTTCTTTGTAATTAATATTTTTAGATACGCAGCTTTGTTTAAGATACTTATTGCATTCATTTTATAGCACTTTCTCCTTAAATAATGTGCCCATTCAAGGCAGGGTGGGAGGATGGGGGAGACGTATGTTTTTGTTAAAAAAACAACCAGCATAGGCTTCATGCCGGAGCGGCAACTCAAGGGTCAAAGCGGAACCTCTAGTCTTTACTGGGAACCGTGGACTTCGCGGTTGCCCAAGTCTTACGGCGTTGCGAGGACTTGAATGCTTCTACTTCCACAGCAGAGTGTACAGCTGCATCTAAGGTCTTCGGTCGCCTCTGCCATACAAGAAATCTAAGCTCTTCCCCAATAGCCTCCAAAAACTGATCCTTTGCCAAGGTATCCTGTACGTCATCTCCGGCCTCGGGATAAGCCTGTTGTGCAAGCCGAAATAATGCCTGAGCTAGGCCCGGAAGATCTTCTGACTTCTCTCGGTATCTGGATTTTAACTGCGTTTTGTACAAATCAAGTTGATTCGGCGGGGCAAACCGCTTCTCCAAGGCATCCCTCAATCGTTCATAGTCAGCACTTCCTGGTTCTGATTTCAAGCTGGCTAAAAGTTGCTGAGCAGATCCTTTAAGAGCGACGGCCAGATATTGACCCCGTTGTGAGTATGTCCATCCGTTGATAGCAGCACAGTGATCGAAATGGGAGAGATAATCCCGTAATGGCGTTGTCCCATCATAGGTAGCTGCCTTTGCCGCAGTCAACATCGGTCGCCTCACCTCGACCGCAGGGGTCGATGTCTGTAATGGCTGCCTCCAACTCATGAGGTCATCTCGTCCTCTCCCCGGCGGCGGTGGCGTCTGATCGCAACCCAGCTGCGACCCGGACATATATTCGGTTCGGCGTTTATTATCAACCGTTTCGGCAGCCTCACAACTCGCATTCAGCTCTGCGACGTCGTTTTCAGTGTCCGGTCGTCTGATCGCCTCTCTTTCCTGAATCTGACTGGCATTGATTCTGGACATCTGGATCGCTATCACCGATACAGTCCTGGCTATAGACCCCATGGTTTGTCGTAGCTCGGCAATCTCTTCCATCATCGGTATGGTCGAATCGTCGTCCCGGTGTTCGTATCGGCCCCCGGGACCGTGGTTATCAGAACCAGAGTCTTTAGGGGCTCGATAACTTCCATGCATGTCAGGTAGCGCCTGCCACGAAGATATCGGCGACTGGTCAGCTGGGGGAGCCGACAGCACTGCGTCTAGTTCTACTGTGGACAGGTCTAGCAAATCCACTCTCTTCGGTGCCTCAAACGCTGATCGTCCAGTCCCCACTCCTCGTCGTGACTCTTCTCGGTCCCTTGGAGTTGGCGTTGTGGACAGCTGCCGCTGGCTTGTCGTCCTCCATGACAGCGAGTCGCTGTCCGCTGGACGTAGTTCGGCGCCGACATCTCCAATAATCGTCATGCTTGGTTTTCTTATTTCTTCCCAGCGTGGTCCCTTCTCCATCGATTTCCCGGTGTTGGCCATCCCACCGCTGCCACCAGTTGTGACGTTCGAGCGGTCAGAAAACGTCTATCTTTGCGGTGTACACGAGACTTGAGGCGGCCTGGTCTCAGGCCCCTGTGACAAATTGTCAGGCTGATGTGAACGCAGTTTCGTATGACTGGAATTGGCCAACGAGGAAGGTCCGATTCCACCTGTCACCTTGTCTGGATCGAGGAGGTAGGATGGGAGGGACCTGTAGAAACAACCAAGGCAATAATAAAGTAATAATATTGTATTCTGCTATGTACACAGCTCTGTACGCGCACAATACCTGTAATAAAGATCCCTACTCTAGAGGTAGTTATCGTTAACTGTTATCTTTATCTTAAGAGAAAGACGAATAATATACAATATATACATGAGACCCTATCTATGACGCGTCACGGCCCAGTCTCGTCCAGACTGGCTCTCGTCGTGGTATGGTACGGCGTCTCTGGTTCCTCTCCGGTCGTTGGCATAGCCCCGGACTGTATGGAACGTCTACCGTGTCTAAGGTTACACGGCCCAGTTCATCTAAGCGTTATTAATCGTCTCTGGAATCTTCTCCGTACGGCACACCACAGCGTCTTCGGCGGCAGCCCCTTTCGGCTCGGCAGACCTCACGTCTTCGGCGACCCGACTTCGGCGGCGACCCCTTTCGGCTCGGCAGACTTCACGTCTTCGGCGGCCCGTCTACGGCGACCCGTCTTCGGCTCGGCAGACTTCACGTCTTCGGCGACCTGACTTCGGCCCTCACGGCGTTGACTCAAGGACGAGTTAATAGGCTCAGATTGTCTGCATATACATGTGGTAACAATGCCTTGGTCTCAGGGGCGTATTATTACCTTACAGTGTAATGTCAATTAATATCAATGATTTGTAATAGAATTCAAAGACTTGCGGCAAAGCATAATTCGAGCCCTGCGGCAGTGTAAATATGTACAGTGGATGTAAGCTTGTGTAATCCGTCACCTATAGCCGAGGCCTGTAGGTAACTAGGGTAGGTGAGGGTGATTAGATCTATTCCGTCCCTAAAGCCGACGATCTTGTATGTGAGCAAGTATATGTAATCATGTAAAATGGAATTTGTGTGATGGGATGCAGTGTGGGTATATTTAGTGCTCTGTATTCCCCGTTGATGGACATCTCGTCTTCAGATACTGTGCGTGTTAGTATCTTATCCCCGTCTGGCGGTTCGTCTCGTCATCAGATACTGTGCGTGTTAGTATCTATTATCCCCAAGCTATGGCTTAGTTCTCGGCTTTCCAACCCTTCACGGATGATTCGGCGCTGTTTCGGCAGTCAATTCGGCACTTTCGGCACATTCGGCGCATTTGCGGCGATCCTGTCTCTGTGCTCTCCCGCACGATGTTCACCCGCCGATTGTCTGAGACAGAATGCCGAACGTCCATTCTCTGCGTCTTATATAGGCTCTGGCTCCCAGAATCCATCGCGCGAACAAACATGGCAGCCCCCATAAAGCGAAAGTATAGACTCAGGCGGTGTTGGATTTCGTGTCAGATCAACAGAGTTCGACTTCTCTCGCCCGGTTTCGATGCAAGATGCGTGTCAGGGATATTTACACGTCCCTCGCTGAAAGTTTCAGCTCACAGTTAATACAGGCAAGTCGAATATCCACCATTATCGGTCCATTCACAATGCTATTTAGAATGTCAGCGTAGAACGAAAATAACATTCTCCAGGTCACGAGCATTTTCGTCACACTACCCACGCCTTCGAAAACACGACGCCCTCGTCGTGGAGCTCGGCTCAGCTACCAATCATGGGTGCATAGAATTAACACGCAGTCTTTCCTTCGAAAGTGTAGATAGTCCACAGTATAATAACAAAGGCTTCAATACGGGTAGAATTACACCAGACGTTCCTCCCAGCGGTCTGCTGGGTCGTCACTGAAGGAGGAGACATCAGGTTCCTGCTTCACGGCACTGACCAAACACTGCCGAATTACATTAATCCCGATAACGCGCGGGGCGTCTAATCGCTCGACCTCGGGTCGTCCGCCGCGGTTCTGTCTCGGCCTCGGCCGGGGGTATAGCTTCCATCTCGAGATCCAGTGGTGATGCAGACTGCAAA
This sequence comes from Hanleya hanleyi, assembly GCA_036873755.1. Lineage (NCBI taxonomy): Eukaryota > Metazoa > Mollusca > Polyplacophora > Lepidopleurida > Hanleyidae > Hanleya > Hanleya hanleyi. Next base: position 19,492 of record JAVTVY010027281.1, read on the forward strand.
TCAACCTCGAAATCGTCAAATCTCCGTGGTCGCCGTATCTCACGCCCGCCCCGGGTCAATCGAGGTCGCCGGTCAACAGTCGGCGTTCTGACGACAGTCGATGGTTCCATGGGGTAAGGAAAGATAGCCCCATGTCCGACGCTATCATCTGATTCTACATCTCCATCGTCGCCAGACGTTTCTTCTGACTCACTGGTGGACATCTCACGAGCATAGAAAGGCTTCAGCTTGTCATGGTGAACAACCCGGAGACCTCCGTCCGCATCTGCAATGCGGTAGGTCACGTCCGTGAGAGCTTCCTTTATCACGTATGGTTTTGCCCAGCGGTCTCGTAGTTTCCGATTCTCTCCACGTCTTGGAGCAGAAATGTACAGGTAAACCTGATCTCCAGGTTTATACTTTTGCGGAAAGGCCTTGCTATCATATACCCTCTTCTGGCGCCGCAGGCTCTTCCCAGTCACTTCTCGGGCGTTACGATGAATCTCGTCCATCTCGTCCCGTAGTTCTTCTACCCACTGTGTAGGTTCCACTTGCTGACGTGGAGGAGCTCCCAGTACCAAGTGAGATGGCAGGGAGACTTCTCTCTCGAACACCATCATATTCGGCGAAAATCCTGTCGTCTCATGGGCTGTAGCACGATAGGACATCACTACAAGCGGTATATGCAGGTCCCAGTCGCTTGGATGACGGTCAACACTGGCATGTAGCATTTGGGCTAATGTTCTGTTGAACCGCTCAATCATGCCATTCGATTGGGGGTGGTATGGCGTCGTTCTTGTCTTCCTCATCCCCAAAATTCGGCACATCCCCTTGAAGACACGGCTCTCAAACTGGCGGCCTTGGTCTGAATGGATGGCCATCGGAACACCGAACTTGGTCACATAGTGTTCCACCACAGCCTGTGCAACAGTAGGAGCTTCTTGGTTGGGCATGGCAACGGCTTCGAACCAACGGGTAAAATAGTCTCCGATGACCGCAATATACTGGTTTCCACTGCCCGTCTCTGGCATTGGTCCAAGGATGTCAACTGCGATTCTCTCTCCCGGACAACCAGTCATCTGTGTGGTCCTCGCGGTTTGCGTCCAGCCTGCTTTCTTCTGTTACATACATCGCAGCTTCGGCACCATTGGCGTATGTCCGTCTGCAGGCCAGGCCAGTTATAGGCCTGACTCACCTTCGCTAAAGTCTTCTTTACTCCGAGATGTCCACCGGTGGGACCGTCGTGGCACTCTCTTAACACTTTACGGCGCAAGGAACGAGGTACAACCAGCAGTCGTCGCTTGACATTACCACGGTCATCCACCCAACGTCTAACCAGCAGCGAATCGCAAATCTCCAACATATCGAAGGCACCCCAGCAGCTCTTCGTGACGAGTCCGTACGGACTGACGTCTTCTCGCTTTGGTCGGCTACCTTGCCTCACCCAGTCGAGAACAGGTTGTAGGTCGGGATCTTCGGCCTGGGCTCGGCCGAACCCTTCGGTTGGCGACACCATGTCGATCACACGGGCGGCTGCCTGAACGTCATCGCTGCTTGATCGAACACACTATTTGCATGGGATACGACTGAGTGCGTCGGCGTTACCATGTTTCCGACCCGGACGATGCACGATGTTGAAATCGTAGACGCCAAGGGCCTGAATCCAACGGGCCAGCTGTCCCTCCGGTTCCTTGAACCGCATGAGCCATCTCAGCGAGCCGTGATCGGTGCGATGCAGGAACTTCCGCTCAAACAGGTAGTGTCGAAAGCATTTGACGAAATGCACAACAGCCAGCAGTTCTCTTCTCGTCACACAGTAGGCTCGTTCGGCCTTCGACAACACGCAGCTGGCGTACGCCACGACCTTCTTTTCTCCATCTATCACCTGTGACAAAACGGCCCCGATGCCATAGTTACTCGCGTCCGTGTCCAAACTGAAAGGGAGCTTAAAGTCTGGCATAGCAAGCACAGGCGCGGTTGTCAGCTTGTCTTTCAGGGTGTCGAAGGCTTGCTGCGCTGTGTTGTCCCATATGAAGACTGTCTTCTTTTCAGTTAACTTATGCAGCGGCGCTGCAATGGTTGCAAAGTCCCGGATGAAACGTCGATAGTAGCTGCAGAGGCCCAGGAAGCTCCGAACCTCGGTCTGCGAAACGGGTGGAGGCCAGTCTCGCACAGCTCGGATCTTCTGTGGGTATGTTCCAATCCCATTCTGTGATACTATGTGGCCCAGATAAAGGACTTGTGGTGCCCCTATGACGCACTTGGACGGCTTGAGCTTAAGACCATGCTGTTTTAACCTCTCGAAGACCCCATCAAGACGCTGAATCATCTCGTCAAACGTCCGTCCAAAAACAATGATTTCGTCAAGGTAGACGAGACACGTATCATAATGGAGTCCTGCTAGGATGGCTTCCATTAGCCACTCAAAGGTCCCGGGCGCATTGCACAGCCCGAACGGCATAACTCGGAACTGGTACAGACCTTTCCTGGTTGCAAAGGCTGTCTTGCATCTATCTTCGGGGGACACTTCAACTTGCCAGTACCCTGACATTAAGTCAAGGGTACTCCACCAACTTGCACCTGCTAAAGAATCCAGAGAGTCGTCGATCCTCGGCAACGGGTAAGCATCCTTCTCTGTTATCTTGTTCAAAGCACGGTAATCAACGCAGAAGCGCATTTTCCCGTCCTTCTTTTTCACAAGAACTACCGGCGCTGACCACGGTCCACAGGATGGCTCGACCACTCCACGCTGTAACATGTCTTCAACTTGCTCATCGATCATTTCACGGGCGTGAATCGGTGGTCGCCTCGGCGGAATGCGGATGGGTGGTGAACTTCCAGTCTTTATGTGATGTTGTATCTTCGTCGTTCGACCTAGATCAGTATCGTCCTTAGCGAACAGGTCAGTATATCGGGTGACCAAATCTTCTACAGCCAGGGCTTGGTCTGTCTCTAGGCCTTCGCTGGATCGTCGAACCAGATCTGTAAGGTGGTCTGGACATGCGCTGGTCAGCACGGCGGGCCTCTGTCTACCAGGTTTCGCACGGCTCGGCGTCGACTTTTCGGCCGCACTCGAAACTTGATCGTCCACTACTTCTACTTCACCCATACGGCCGCAGAGCATCCCGGCATGGACTACAGTCGGGTCTGAGGACAAGTTGAGAAACCTCAGAGGATTAGATTCTCTAATGGACGACGGCTGGATTATGAATGACGGACTAGACGCTTGTAATTCGCAGTCACGGTCAACCTCGGTGAGGACCCTGGCCACCATGGCTCCTGTCTTCTGGGTAAACTCCGGTTCGTTTTCGATCATCCCTACCTCGCCTGGTAGGCCCCCACGAACTTTTCCTGTCACAACGGCTTCGGCTCCAGCAGGAATAGTCACAGTCTCGGTCACGGCTACACCGTAACAGCCTGCGCTCCCCACGACCTCGCATTGGATGTAGCGGCCACCGTACTTGACCCTGTGGCGCTCCGTGTCGATCTTGGTACAGTGGGTGCTGAGGAAGTCGTACCCTAGGAGAGCGTCCACTGTCAGATCTCCGACTATCATCTTCTGTGTTCGTGTGGTACGATCTATAGTGATTTTAAATTCAGCTTCACCTTTCAGGGGCATCAGCGTACCGTCAGCCAAACGTATACTAGCGTAAGATGGGCTACTCAGGGCTGGTTTGAGCCGCGGACTCAGCTGCTGGTATACTTTCTCGCTCAGGAGAGAAATCGACGCCCCCGTGTCAACACAACACCACATCTTCACGGGCCCGATCTTGGCAGACAAATAGAGTCCAGCTTCCCCGGAAGTATTAACTTTGGGAGGATTCTTGGGCGATCTCGGCGGTTTAGAGTCCTCTGCCTTGGATACATCCGGGCAGTCCGCCCTGTAGCGACCCTTTTTGCCACACGACCAGCAAGCATTACTTCGTTCCCGATTCCCATACGTCCGTTGTTGACCTCTGGCGTATCTTTGTGGTTGTCGCCGTGGTTGAGGCTGAGACTTTCGCATTATTTTTTCCATCAATTCCTGGATCTGTTTTCTCAGGCGAGCTTCAGATTCTTCGTCATCCTCGGAGGTTGCAGCTATTCCTTCATCTTTACTGGGAATTGTGGACTTCGCGGTTGCCCAAGTCTTACGGCGTTGCGAGGACTTGAATGCTTCTACTTCCACAGCAGAGTGTACAGCTGCATCTAAGGTCTTCGGTCGCGTCTGCCATACAAGAAATCTAAGCTCGTCCCCAATAGCCTCCAAAAACTGATCCTTTGCCAAGGTATCCTGTACGTCATCTCCGGCCTCGGGATAAGCCTGTTGTGCAAGCCGAAATAATGCCTGAGCTAGGCCCGGAAGATCTTCTGACTTCTCTCGGTATCTGGATTTTAACTGCGTTTTGTACAAATCAAGTTGATTCGGCGGGGCAAACCGCTTCTCCAAGGCATCCCTCAATCGTTCATAGTCAGCACTTCCTGGTTCTGATTTCAAGCTGGCTAAAAGTTGCTGAGCAGATCCTTTAAGAGCGACGGCCAGATATTGACCCCGTTGTGAGTATGTCCATCCGTTGATAGCAGCACAGTGATCGAAATGGGAGAGATAATCCCGTAATGGCGTTGTCCCATCATAGGTAGCTGCCTTTGCCGCAGTCAACATCGGTCGCCTCACCTCGACCGCAGGGGTCGATGTCTGTAATGGCTGCCTCCAACTCATGAGCTCATCTCGTCCTCTCCCCGGCGGCGGTGGCGTCTGATCGCAAACCAGCTGCGACCCGGACATATATTCGGTTCGGCGTCTATTATCAACCGTTTCGGCAGCCTCACAACTCGCATTCAGCTCTGCGACGTCGTTTTCAGTGTCCGGTCGTCTGATCGCCTCTCTTTCCTGAATCTGACTGGCATTGATTCTGGACATCTGGATCGCTATCACCGATACAGTCCTGGCCATAGACCCCATGGTTTGTCGTAGCTCGGCAATCTCTTCCATCATCGGTATGGTCGAATCGTCGTCCCGGTGTTCGTATCGGCCCCCGGGACCGTGGTTATCAGAACCAGAGTCTTTAGGGGCTCGATAACTTCCATGCATGTCAGGTAGCGCCTGCCACGAAGATATCGGCGACTGGTCAGCTGGGGGAGCCGACAGCACTGCGTCTAGTTCTACTGTGGACAGGTCTAGCAAATCCACTCTCTTCGGTGCCTCAAACGCTGATCGTCCAGTCCCCACTCCTCGTCGTGACTCTTCTCGGTCCCTTGGAGTTGGCGTTGTGGACAGCTGCCGCTGGCTTGTCGTCCTCCATGACAGCGACTCGCTGTCCGCTGGACGTAGTTCGGCGCCGACATCTCCAATAATCGTTATGCTTGGTTTTCTTATTTCTTCCCAGCGTGGTCCCTTCTCCATCGATATCCCGGTGTTGGCCATCCCACCGCTGCCACCAGTTGTGACGTTCGAGCGGTCAGAAAACGTCTATCTTTGCGGTGTACACGAGACTTGAGGCGGCCTGGTCTCAGGCCCCTGTGACAAATTGTCAGGCTGATGTGAACGCAGTCTCGTATGATTGGAATTGGCCAACGAGGAAGGTCCGATTCAACCTGTCACCTTGTTTGGATCGAGAAGGTAGGATGGGGGGACCTGTAGAAACAACCAAGGCAATAATAAAGTAATAATATTGTATTCTGCTATGTACACAGCTCTGTACGAGCACAATACCTGTAATAAAGATCCCTACTCTAGAGGTAGTTATCGTTAAGTGTTATCTTTATCTTAAAGAGAAAGACGAATAATATACAATATATACATGAGACCCTATATATGACGCGTCACGGCCCAGTCTCGTCCAGACTGGCTCTCGTCGTGGTATGGTACGGCGTCTCTGGTTCCTCTCCGGTCGTAGGCGTAGCCCCGGACTGTATGGAACGTCTACCGTATCTCAGGTTACACGGCGCAGTTCATCTAAGCGTTATTAGTCGTCTCTGGAATCCTCTCCGTATCACTGCCTCTCCTAGCAGTGGCCCTTCGGCGGCGTCGGCCCGTACGGCACACCACAGCGTCTTCGGCGGCAGCCTCTTTCGGCTCGGTAGACCTCGCGTCTCCGGCGGCACGAATTCGGCGGCGACCCCTTTCGGCTCGGCAGACTTCACGTCTTCAGCGGCCCGACTACGGCGACCCGTCTTCGGCTCGGCAGACTTCACGTCTTCGGAGGCCCGACTTCGGAGACCCGTCTCCGGCAACGGCCCCTCTACGGCGTGGACCCAAGGGCGAGTTAATAGGCTCAGACTGTCTGCATATATATGTGGTAATAATGTCCTGGCCTCGGAGCGTATTATTACCGTACAATGTAATGTCAATTAATATCAATGATTTGTAATAGAATTCAAAGACTTGCGGCAAAGCATAATTCGAGTCCTGCGGCAGTGTAAATATGTACAGTGGATGTAAGCTTGTGTTATCAGTTATCCCTAGCCGAGGCCTGTTGATAACTAGTGGAGATGAGTGTGATTAGATCTATTCCGTCCCTAAGGCCGATGATCTTGTATCTGAGCAAGTATATGTAATCATGTAAAATGGTATTTGTGTGATGGGCTGCAGTGTGGGATATTTGGTGCTCTGTATTCCCCGTTGATGGACATCTCGTCTTCAGATACTGTGCGTGTTAGTATCTTATCCCCGTCTGGCGGTTCGTCTCGTCATCAGATACTGTGCGTGTTAGTATCTATTATCCCCAAGCTATGGCTCAGCTCTCGGCTTTCCAACCCTTCGCGGATGGTTCGGCGCTGTTTCGGCAATCAATTCGGCACTTTCGGCCCATTCGGCGCATTTGCGGCGATCCTGTCTCCGTGCTCTCCTGCACGATGTTTACCCGCCGATTGTCTGAGACAGAATGCCGAACGTCCATTCTCTGCGTCTTATATAGGCTCTGGCTCCCAGAATCCATTGCGCGCACAAACATGGCAGCTTCCATATAGCGAATGTGTAGCCTCAGGCGGTGTTGGATTTCGTGTCAGATCAGCAGAGTTCGACTTCTCTCGCCCAGTTTCGATGCAAGATTCGTGTCAGGGATATTTACACGTCCCTCGCTGAAAGTTTCAGCGCACAGTTAATACAGGTAAGTCGAATATCCACCATTGTCGGTCCATTCACAATGCTATTTAGAATGTCAGCGAAGAACGAAAATGACATTATCTAGGTCACGGGCATTTTCGTCACACTACCCACGCCATCGAAAACACGACGCCTTCGTCGTGGAGCTCGGCACAGCTATCAATCACAGTTGAGTATAATTAACACTCAGTCTTTCCTCTGAAAGTGTAAATAGTCCACAGTATAATAACAAAGGCTCCAATAACGGCAGAATTACATCAGACGTTCTTGCCAGCTGTCTGCTAGGTCGTCACTGAAGGAGGAGACATCAGGTCCCTGCTTCACGGCACTGACCAATCACGGCCGAATTACATTAGTCACGATAACGCGCGGGGCGCCTAATATGTCGACCTCGGTCGTTCGCCGCGGTTCCATCTCGGCCTCGACCGGGCGTAGGGCTTCCATCTCCAGATCCAGTGGTGATGCAGACTGCAAATCAACCTCGAAATCGGCAAATCTCCGTGGTCGCCGTATCTCTCACCCGCTCCGGGTCAATCGAGGTCGCCGGTCAACAGTCGGCGTTCTGACGACAGTCGAGGGTTCCATAGGATAAGGAAATATAGCCCCATGTCCGACGCTATCATCCGATTCCACGTCTACATCATCGCCAGACGTCTCTTCTGACTCACTGGTGGACATCTCACGAGCATAGAATGGCTTCAGCTTGTCATGATGAACAACCCGGAGACCTCCGTCCTCATCTGCAATGCGGTAGGTCACGTCTGTGAGAGCTTCCTTTATCACGTATGGTCCTGCCCAGCGGTCTCGTAGTTTCCGATTCTCTCCACGTCTTGGAGCAGAAATGTACAGGTAAACCTGATCTCCAGGTTTATACTTTTGCGGAAAGGCCTTGCTATCATATACCCTCTTCTGGCGCCGCAGGCTCTTCCCAGTCACTTCTCGGGCGTTACGATGAATCTCGTTCATCTCGTCCCGTAGTTCTTCTACCCACTGTGTAGGTTCCACTTGCTGACATGGAGGAGCTCCCAATACCAAGTGAGATGACAGAGAGACTTCTCTCCCGAACACCATCATATTCGGCGAGAACCCTGTCGTCTCATGGGCTGTAGCACGATAGGATATCACTACAAGCGGTATATGCAGGTCCCAGTCGCTTGGATGACGATCAACACTGGCATGTAGCATTTGGGCTAATGTTCTGTTGAACCGCGCAATCATGCCATTTGATTGGGGGTGGTATGGCGTCGTCCTTGTCTTCCTCATCCCCAAAATTCGGCACATCCCTTTGAAAACTCGGTTCTCAAACTGGCGGCCTTGGTCCGAATGGATCGCCATTGGAACACCGAACGTGGTCACATAGTGTTCCGCCACAGCCTGTGCAACAGTAGGAGCTTCTTGGCTGGGCATGGCAACGGCTTGGACCCAACGAGTAAAATAGTCTCCGATGACCGCAATATACTGGTTTCCATTGCCCGTCTCTGGCATTGGCCCAAGTGATGTCAACTGCGATCCTCTCTCCCGGACAACCAGTCATCTGTCCACTGTGTGGCCCTCGCGGTTTGCGTCCAGCCTGCTTTCTTCTGTTACATACATCGCAGCTTCGGCACCATTGGCGTATGTCCGTCTGCAGGCCAGGCCAGGTATAGGCCTGCCTCACCCTCGCTAAAGTCTTCCTTACTCCGAGATGTCCACCGGTGGGACCGTCGTGACACTCTCTTAACACTTTACGGCGCAAGGAACGAAGTACAAACAGCAGTCGTCGCTTGACATTACCACGGGCATCCACCCAACGTCTAACCAGCAGCGAATCGCAAATCTCCAACATATCGAAGGCACCCCACAGGCTTTTCGCGACGAGTCCGTACGGACTGACGTCCTCCCGGTTTGGTCGGCTACCTTGCCGCACCCAGTCGAGAACAGGTTCTAGGTCGGGATCTTCGGCCTGGGCTCGGCCAAACCCTTCGGTTGGCGACACCATCTCAATTACACGGGCGGCTGCATGAACGTCATCGCTGCTTGATCGACCCCACAGTTTGCATGGGATGCGACTCAGTGCGTCGTCGTTACCATGTTTCCGACACGGACGATGCTTGATGTTGAAATCGTAGACGCCGAGGGCCTGAATCCAACGGGCCAGCTGTCCCTCTGGTTCCTTGAACCGCATGAGCCATCTCAGCGAGCCGTGATCGGTGCGAAGCAGGAACTTCCGCCCAAACAGGTAGTGTCGAAAGCATTTGACGAAATGCACAACAGCCAGTAGTTCTCTTCTCGTCACACAGTAGGCTCGTTCGGCCTTCGACAACACACGACTGACGTATGCCACGACCTTCTCTTCTCCATCGATCACCTGTGACAACACGGCCCCGATGCCATAGTTACTCGCATCCGTGTCCAAAATGAAAGGGAGCCTAAAGTCGGGCATAGCAAGCACAGGAGCGGTTGTCAGCTTGTCTTTCAGGGTATCGAAGGCTTGCTGCGCTGTGTTGTCCCATATGAAGACTGCCTTCTTTTCAGATAACGTATGCAGCGGCGCTGCAATGGTGGCAAAGTCCCGGATGAAACGTCGGTAGTAGCTGCAGAGGCCCAGGAAGCTCCGAACCTCGGTCTGCGAAACGGGTGGAGGCCAGTCTCGCACAGCACGGATTTTCTGTGGATCAGTTCCAATCCCATTCTGTGATACTACGTAGCCCAGATAAAGGACTTGTCGTGTCTCTATGACGCACTTGGACGGCTTGAGCTTCAGACCATGTTGTTTTAACCTCTCGAAGACCCTGTCAAGACGCCGGATCATCTAACGAATCCAGAGAGTCGTCGATCCTTGGCAACGGGTAAGCATCCTTCTCTGTTATCTTGTTCAAAGCACGGTAATCAACCCAGAAGCGCATTTCCCCGTCCTTCTTTTTCACCAGAACTACCGGCGCTGACCACGGTCCACTGGATGGCTCGACCACTTCACACTGTAACATGTCTTCAACTTGCTCATCGATCATTCCACGGGCGTGAATCGGCGGTCGCCTCGGCGGAATGCGGATGGGTGGTGCACTTCCAGTCTTTATGTGATGTTGTACCATCGTCGTTCGACCTAGATCAGTATCGTTCTTAGCGAACAGGTCAGTAAATCGGGTGACCAAATCTTCTACAGCCAGGGCTTGGTCTGTTTCTAGGCCTTCGCTGGATCGTCGAACCAGATCTGTAAGGTGGTCTGGACATGCGCTGGTCGGCACGGCGGGCCACTGTCTACTCGGTTTCGCATGGCTCGGCGTCGACTCTTCGGCCGCAGTCGAAACTTGATCGTCCACTACTTCTACTTCACCCATACGGCCGCAGAGCGTCCCGGCCTGTACTACAGTCGGATCTGAGGACAAGTTGAGAAACCCCAGGGGGACTTCGCAGTCACGTTCAAACTCGGTTAGGACCCTGGCCACCAGGGCTCCTGTCTTCTGGGTAAACTCTGGTTCGTTTTCGATCATCCCCACCTCGCCTGGTAGGCCCCCACGAACTTTTCCTGTTACAACGGCTTCGGCTCCAGCAGGAATAGTCACAGTCTCGGTCACGGCTACACGGTAACAGCCTGTGCTCCCCACGACCTCGCATTGGATGTAGCGGCCACCGTACTTGACGCTGTGGCGCTCTGTATCGATCTTGGTACAGTGGGTGCTGAGAAAGTCGTACCCTAGAAGAGCGTCCACTGTTAGATCTCCGACTATCATCCTCTGTGTTCGTGTGGTGCCGTCTATAATGATTTTGAAATCAGTTTCACCTTTCAGGGACATTAGCGTACCGTCAGCCATCCGAATATTAGCATAAGACGGGCTGCTCAAGGCTGGTCTGAGCCGCGGACTCAGCTGCTGGTATACTTTCTCGCTCAGGAGGGAAATCGACGCCCCCGTGTCAACACAACACCACATCTTCACTGGCCCGATCTTGGCAGGCAAATAGAGTCCAGCTTCCCCGGAAGCATTAACCTTGGGAGGATTCTTGGGCAATCTCGGCGGTTTAGAATCATCTGTTTTGGATACCTCTGGGCAGTCCGCCCGGTATTGACCCGCTCTGCCGCACGACCAGCAAGCATTACTTCGCTCCCTATTCCCATACGTCCGTTGTTGGTCTCTGGCGTATCTTGTTGGTTGTCGCCGTGGTTGAGGCTGAGACTTTCGCATTATTTCTTCCATCAATTCTTTGATCTGTTTTCTCAGGCGAGCTTCAGATTCTTCGTCATCCTCGGAGGTTGCAGCTACACCCTCATCTTTACTAGGAACCGTGGACTTCGCGGTTGCCCAAGTCTTACGGCGTGAATGCTTCTACTTCTACAGCAGAGTGTACAGCTGCATCTAAGGTCTTCGTCCGCGTCTGCCATACAAGAAATCTAAGCTCGTCCCCAATAGCCTCCAAAAACTGATCCTTTGCCAAGGTATCCTGTACGTCATCCCCGGCATCGGGATATGCCGGTTGTGCAAGCCGAAATAATGCCTGAGCTAGGCCCGGAAGATCTTCTGACTTCTCTCGGTATCTGGATTTTAACTGTGTTTTGTACAAATCTAGTTGATTCGGCGGAGCAAACCGGTTCTCCAAGGCATCCCTCAATCGTCCATAGTCAGCACTCCCTGGTTCTGATTTCAAGCTGGCTAAAAGCTGCTGGGCAGATCTTCGGAGGGCGACGGCCAGATATTGACCCCGTTGTGAGTATGTCCATCCGTTAATAGCAGCACAGTGGTCGAAATGGGATAGATAATCCCGTAATGGCGTCGTCCCATCATAGGTAGCTGCCTTTGCCGCAGTCAACATCGGTCGTCTCACCTTAACCGCAGGGGTCGATGTCTGTAATGGCTGCCTCCAACTCATGAGCTCATCTCGTCCTCTCCCCGGCGGCGGTGGCGTCTGATCGCAACCCAGCTGCGACCCGGACATATATTCGGTTCGGCGTTTATCATCAACCGTTTCGGCAGCCTCACAACTCGCATTCAGCTCTGCGACGTCGTTTTCAATGTCCGGTCGTCTGATCGCCTCTCTTTCCTGAATCTGACTGGCATTGATTCTGGACATCTGGATCGCTATCACCGATACAGTCCTGGCCATAGACCCCATGGTTTGTCGTAGCTCGGCAATCTCTTCCATCATCTGTACTGTCGAATCGTCGTCACGGTGTTCGTATCGGCCCCCGAGACCGAGGTTATCAGAACCTGAGTCTTTAGGAGCTCGATAACTTCCATTCACGTCGGGTAACGTTTGCCACGAAGGTATCGGTGACGGGTCAGCTGGGGGAGCCGATAGCACTCTGTCTAGTTCTACTGGGGACAGGTCCAGCAAATCCACTCTCTTCGGTGCCTCAAACGCTGATCGTCCGGTCCCCACTCCTCGTCGTGACACTTCTCGGTCTCTCGGATTTGCCGTTGTAGGCAGCTGCCGCCGGCTCCTCGTCCTCCCTGATTGTGAGTCGCTGTACGCTGGACGTAGTTCGGCGACGACATCTCCAATAGTCATCATGCTTGGGTTTCTTGTTTGTTCCCAGCGTGGTCCCTTCTCTATCGATTTCCCGGTGTTGGCCATCCCACCGCTGCCACCAGTTGTGACGTTCGAGCGGTCAGAAAACGTCTATCCTTGCGGTGTACACGAGACTTGAGGCGGCCTGATCTCAGGCCCAGTTTCAAATTGTCAGGCTGATGTGAACGCAGTCTCGTATGACTGGAATTGGCCAACGAGGAAGGTCCGATTCAACCTGTCACATTGTCTGGATCGAGGAGGTAGGATGGGGGGACCTGTAGGAACAATCAAGGCAGTAATAAAGTAATAATATTATATTCTGCTATGTACACAGCTCTGTACGCGCACAATACCTGTAATACAGATCCCTACTCTAGAGGTAGTTATCGTTAAGTGTTATCTTTATCTTAAAGAGAAAGACGAATAATATACAATATATAAATGAGACCCTATCTATGACGCGTCACGGCCAGGTCTCGTCCAGACTGGCTCTCGTCGTAATATGGTACGGCGTCTCTGGTTCCTCTCCGGTCGTAGGCGTAGCCCCGGACTGTATGGAACGTCTACCGTGTCTCAGGTTACACGCACAGTTCATCTAAGCGTTATTAATCGTCTCTGGAATCCTCTCCGTATCACTGCCTCTCCTAGCAGTAGCCCTTCGGCGGCGTCGGCCCGTACGGCACACCACAGCGTCTTCGGCGGCAGCCTCTTTCGGCTCGGCAGACCTCGCGTCTCCGGCGGCACGAATTCGGCGGCGAGCCCTTTCGGCTCGGCAGACTTCACGTCTTCGGCGGCCCGACCACGGCGGCCCGACTACGGCGACCCGTCTTCGGCTCGGCAGACTTCACGTCTTCGGCGGCCCGACTTCGGAGACTCGTCTCCGGCAACGGCCCCTCTACGGCGTGGACCCAAGGGCGAGTTAATAGGCTCAAATTGTCTACATATATATGTGGTAATAATGCCCTGGCCTCGGAGCGTATTATTACCGTACAGTGTAATGCCAATTAATATCAATGATTTGTAATAGAATTCAAAGACTTGCGGCAAAGCATAATTCGAGCCCTGCGGCAGTGTAAATATGTACAGTGGATGTAAGCTTGTGTTCTCAGTTATCCCTAGCCGAGGCCTGTGGATAACTAGTGTAGATGAGTGTGATTAGATCTATTTCGTCCCTAAGGCCGACGATCTTGTATCTGAGCAAGTATATGTAATCATGTAAAATGGTATTTGTGTGATGGGCTGCAGTGTGGGATATTTGGTGCTCTGTATTCCCCGTTGATGGACATCTCGTCTTCAGATACTGTGCGTGTTAGTATCTTATCCCCGTCTGGCGGTTCGTCTCGTCATCAGATACTGTGCGACACTTTCGGCCCATTCGGCGCATTTGCGGCGATCCTGCCTCCGTGCTCTCCTGCACGATGTTTACCCGCCGATTGTCTGAGACAGAATGCCGAACGTCCATTCTCTGCGTCTTATATAGGCTCTGGCTCCCAGAATCCATTGCGCGCACAAACATGGCAGCTTCCATATAGCGAATGTGTAGCCTCAGGCGGTGTTGGATTTCGTGTCAGATCCGCAGAGTTCGACTTCTCTCGCCCAGTGTCGATGCAAGATTCGTGTCAGGGATATTTATACGTCCCTCGCTGAAAGTTTCAGCGCACAGTTAATACAGGTAAGTCGAATATCCGCCATTGTCGGTCCATTCACAATGCTATTTAGAATGTCAGCGTAGAACGAAATGACATTCTCCAGGTCACAGGCATTTTCGTCACAACGCCAATCCGCTGCGAGGTATGAGATGTGACAGGTTTAAATTTCCTTGCTGGCCAAACTATTTGGATGTCGGGCTGAAATAGACTTAAGATACCGACATGCTAAACCAAGCACGGGGGCACGGGGGATGAAATGTATGACATTGTATAATAGAGGCAACGACTCAAGAACTCATTCTAATCACTAGCGAAATTTGAAATTAAACAACTTGTGTGCTATACTAGACACTACTTACTGAACGAGCGCCCCATTTACCTGATCTCTACAAAGATCTACGCAGGTCCTTGTCATTAGACTCTATTTAACATTACCCAAGAAGTGAAATTATAATAGCCGGAACAGGTTCAGTCAGAAACTTTACACATGATTGAATCAAGGTCACTTCTCCTGTCTGGAAAGGATAATAAGGATCGGCAGAATTGCTAGACATATTCGATCTCGACGGATAGTCGATTAAAACAGACGACTAATGGGGGCTCGTTAACTCCAATTAAAAAAACCCAGTTCTATCCAAACAGAATGGGGAGATATTACTTATGTTATCACAAAACAAACTTAAATTGGCATAAATTGATCGGCAAAGGTTGCGTGTGATTGGATATTGCAATCGATAAATTTGCTATCGTACGCCAAACCATTGGGGTTTTTTTCAATTACAAGTTCCATTAATTGCGTAATATTGACGCCGGCAGTCATATCCACGGTACACGTCTTAGGTTTAATAAAATGGCAATTAAACATATTCCGTGAAAAGCAGAAAATTTTAAGTAAGACTCTCTGAATCAAAAGGTCGTAAACCAGCATTTCGTTCCATCAATTGGATCCATCAAAGTATGCGACGAACGAAATAATATCGTCATTGGATTTAACGCTTTATGTTATTTTAGAATGTGAAACGATATTTTTCACTCTATACCTTTTGTTTTAATCGATTGTCTTTCCGGAGCATACAGTAACAAAAAATCGTCAAATTATTAACCTTTCGAGCATAATACGTTTATCATGTTTATTGGTAGCTATGCTCGCAATATTTCTAAGCTATTGGCAACCATGTCCCAAAAGTGACATCCAACTCGTAATGAAGATAACGTTAAGGGAATATTAAAAAGTAGAATCCTGCAGAAGATATTTGTCTACCCAGCTATGTCTAGTTCAAGGTGAATCATCCTTAATCCTCAGTTAGATAGCAAATTTGTAACAAACCCAATTATCCAGTTATTAGTTGAAGAAGGAATAAACTAATTATCTCCATACTTGAAAGGTGGATTGGTGAAAATTATCGACGACCAATTTCCCACATCAGGGATATAAATATATCCTCCTTAAAATGTCGCAGGCATGCCTACGAGTTTTTCTCAGAGTGATGATTCCGGAAGTCCATTGATCTGATCAACCATACGTACTGTAATCGGAACACAAGCTGTATACGTGCCTGTTTCCAATCACATCACCAACTCGTTAGTGCCGGTGTGATGAATAAGAATGCCCTGGTGATTAGTGTCCCTTTTCATATCCTTTTCTATTGGAACCAAGGACGGACACTTGTCCCCAATGTGAAGAAAAGTGTCCTAGCTGGGTTAGAAGACATTCTTAGCCAGCGGACATTCTTAGCCTCCACACCCGGTAGTTATCATCACAAGACAATGGACCGGTACCCTGACAACGTATTATACCTCTGTCACTCACGTGATAAATTGTGCACTCATTCATCTGCATGACTGCTGATCCCTTATCCAGAAATCTATCATCGCTTATGTAACTCGAAACTAATTAAACTGTCAACGCAGAGTACCGTACATGTGCCGAAGGCGTGAAGTCCTATAGGTAACCAGATACACCAAATTAAAGCTTGCTCTTCCGACTCTGCCAGTCCGGGGACCTCGCGCTGGCAAATAAGTTAATGTCACGTTATATGAGGGAGGTGACAGGCTAATTGAGTTGTGTATCAACCATTTAATTGTCACGGATGTTGGGGTCCTGCATTGCATCAAGAGATAGAATTGGGATTTTATTGTCATGGATGTAGGGGGCCTAGTCATCAGGTTTCAGGACAATTAAGGCAATTTCATTAAGAGGCATTCTCTTTCCATCTGTAGATTCCTGTTCCAATAGTAAGACACGCGTCATCGCGGGCACGAGTAAAGATTGGAACAGAATGAGAAGAGAAAACCGAATTTTTACTTTCGCCAGTTAGTATTTTTTCAGTATATTGATCAGCTGGTTAATCCATTCTGGATATTGTATATATGACTTCATTTCAACCTGAGGCCAAGGTGAAGAAAATTAGAACATACAGTACTTGCACGGTGTGTGTATAATATCATCAAATGTTTGGCAACAGCAGGGTACTGTTAGAGTGCGCAAAATAAAATATTTAATTTCTTCGATTATCATACATTACAATATTTAGTTGAATACAGTGTAATTTCAAGGCATTGAGTATCATGATTCGTTTTTCATATTTTGGAGATTGCCATGGCTATCACAATTCTGTCGTAAAATTTTTCAAGAATTAGTTGCCATGAGAACATTATTTTTTAACAATTTAGGAAGGCTTTGCAATCCAGAACAGTCTTTTTGCCATTCCAGTCATAGCTCATATTTCAATATTAGAATGACCTGTTTACTGTTGAGAATTGGTCAAAGTGTAATGACGGCTGAAACTGACCGACTGGAATATTGGGGCTGCCTATTCAAAGAGACTAATATAACAAGGATACGCCAACTCTATATGGAAAATTTAAATAATTTTTGGCAGCTTTACTATCAAATCGAGTATTCTTTTTGACATTCCAGTCCAGTTACAATGGCAGGTTTACTGTTTAGAATGGGAGGCTTGCGCAATAGGACCAGAGGATAAACTGGGCGTGCAAGTTCTGCCAGTTGATTGTTTAACGGGGTCAAAAGTCGACAAAGAGGAAGTGGAATTCGCAGGATCTGGTTGGATAATTAGTATGGTGTAAGTCCCCCATTGTCCAGACTTAAATTAAACAACTTTAACCGGATAGTGGCCACTACTTACTGAACGAGCGCCCAATTTACCTTCCTGCTACAAACTTCTACTCATATCCAGACTGCATGGTTATAGCCGGGACAGATTCCACCTGAATATCTACGCATGATTTAATCCAGATCGGTCATTTATCCAGTCTGGAAAAGACGAATAATTTGCTAGAAGTATCTAATCTATACCTGATAAAAACATAATACAAATTGGGTTCATTCAATTCAGTACTAAAAAATCCAGTGAATATGTTATGTTGTCATCAAAATTATTATATTGAGGGAAATTTTCTCAATTTTATTTCACTGCTACGAAAAACTCCTTTGTATGTTACGTTAATAAAGTCGTTTTTTCACTCCAAAACCTGCCAAATAAGATTTTTCTCGAAGTTTACATACTGAAATATCCCCTTAAAAAAGCTGAGATGTTCAGTTGCATAAAAAATGGAGATATGATTGATCAAAATGTGCTCCCGAGCTTACTTCGGTATATTGGGGCATTTTCATGAAGGATTTTCTCCTGTAGCAAAAATATGACACCTCAAACCAAAACCATTCGTGGTTCTTTCCAATAAACAAACTTCCTAATATATTGTGTGACAAAATTATTTTGGTTTGAGGTGTCATATATTTGCTACAAGAGAAAATCCTCACTGTAAATGCCTCACAAATACCAAATCAGGCTGCGGAGCACATTTCGATCGATCATATCTCCATTTTTATACAACGGAACATCGCAATTTTTTCAAGGCTGATATTTCAGTATGTACACTTCCAGAAAAATCTGATTTGGCAGGTTTTAGATTGAAAAAAATCCAGCTTGATTGCCACCACACACAAGGGAGTTATTCCCGTATTTTCGTTACATATCCTTTGATTCCCCTGAAATACCAAACGAAGAAAGTAGAGATAGTATCGTTTATTTGAATGATACAATGAAACTCGGCGACGCTAAAATCTATTGAACGTTACATCTAGCAAGTGAATCACAGTGTTTGACCTACCACAGCGGGGGCTGAACGAAGTTTGCAGTCATTTGTGGGAAGTAGCTAGATTATGAGTGGTATATCTGAAATACTGCATATTAATGAGGATAGATCACTGAACATGACCTCAATGTTGGCTACATGAGATCCTATATAGCGAAACTAACGGTGATGCTGAATACAATTAAGCAACGTTGAGCTCGGTCAATGCCTGGATGGATGACCGGGTGCTGTACTGGCTGGGCCGATCAGTGTCCAGCATAATAGGAACTGTGGACACTCTCGTGTTCTGGCACATGTAGACACCGTCGTGATATGACTAAAAAAATGTTGAAAACGACGCTAAATCCTACTCACCCAATCACTCAAATTATAATTGCGATCGTTTACATCCTTATATATTGATTCACTGACAACTGAAACTTAAAACTGATAATAGGGCAAATTCTCCTGGAAGATGTACGGTGTTCCAGGCTAAATTAAAAGTTGGACCATATATCCCTTAGATAAAATCCCTCGTTTTCCGTGAGTTACTGGTACTGCCTTAATTTGCTGGTCTATCGAATGATATACATGTATTTCTTCCAAGTATCCCACGTGCGCAAAAACAGAATGCAGATCAATCAAGAAACCAAATTCTACGTTAAGTTAGCCACCGCAGGACACCATTAGACGACCGATTGACGTAAAATAATCTCTTTGTTTTGTATAAAAAAATGTGTGCAATCAATACATTTGCCATGGCGAATCTCCTCTTCCAATGATCGTTTTTATGTGGTATATACTGACGCTGAGAAATTGCTTTCCACTTCTGCATGTTAACAGTTCGGATAGCTTTGATGTTAGAGTAGTTTTCAAATAATGCCTTGCAGAAAAAGGGTCGTGGTGGCAAAGGGGAACTATTGCGAGTAATTGAAATAGCATGCTATTTTATTTAAGGCTATAGACAAACCCCGGCACAGACCTCAGTGAGGAAGGGTAGGCTCTACAGCAAATTAAATGACTGCACACAAATAACTTATCACAAACAGGTCTTATCCCATGTTGAAGCGTTTACTCCATCAGACGTCCACGAGGCTCATCCATTAACATCAGATGAGTTGTTTGAGCTAATCTGTCATCACAGCTCCCGAGCTAGTGTATCTAATTTCGCTTAAGCCGGTACTAGGGGCCGTGTGGATACTTCAGAGTTTCCACATGAACAGCTGCAATAAAAGCGCGGTTGAGATACTAAGGCTACGTCCGAGAATCCACCGTATTCTCGGGTCTGAATGTTGGGTGCCGCGGGATGCTTTCCTGTAGAGTAATATGGTTGCTTTTTAGTCGCCAGACGTCAATTTTCTAGATTTTGGAGCCATACATGTAGCTACCTTGATCCATGACTTTTTGACCTCATTTCTGCTACTCCAAACACCCTCCCCTGGTGATATCTCTAAACACAAAAAATGCGTCTGTGGATGTACAAAAAGTGTACAAAAGATATACGAACCCACGCATATATCAGCTGATCTAATCCCCAGACAATGATTCCATAAGAGAGAGTTGACTTCCAGCAAAGAAACTATAACTCAAAGCAGAATTTCGCATCAAATATTTGAGTGCGAAATGTTGGTAGTCTTTACCGTGATATTTATCTCTTCGCGTTCGACATTCATAGATCCAAAAGTAATAAGACATGATGTGTACATTCTTGAAACTCGATGCATTCGATTATAAGCCATCCAACATCTCTGACGAAACAGTTCAGTACATGGTAACGATAGATTCCCTTGATTCCCTTCCATTCTGTCGATTTTGGATGTTAACATAACAAGACAATTTATGGATCTTCATATGAGTTTATCCTTGCGCAATATTCATTATTTGGTGTTATTCTCGGAACCGAAATATGCGTTTTAGCCGGTGGCACGATCATGGAAGGTCACCTGATTATCGCGTGATTGTAAGGTCGAGCTAAAAAGGTAAATTGGAGTGCAATCTCTGCAATGAATCCGCCTGCTCAGATAATCGACTGTTTATATAACTGAAGATATCTGAAATCTTCGTGACACATTGGGAAAATGGATAGTAACTTTTCTCATTTTGTGGTCGAAATGTTTCCGTATTGAAACAGTTTTTACAAGGAATAGCTGATTTATTTCGTATTCTCGATTCTTAAATCTCATCGGCGCTCTGAAATAATATTTGTAAAATCTTAAACCCCAAATTTGAGTCGCCGTTTTAGAGTTTTACACATTCAATTTGCAGTTGTCTAACACTTGTACCTGTTACACCCTACTAACCGTGCTTATATTTGAAACGTTTCAGCAGGATTGTGTGAAATCTACACGCGCAATGTTGACATGTGCAGGTGTTCACTGAGGAGATTCTATTTTACAAAGCGGATGAGGAACGGTCTAAATGTCGTCTGCATTCAAATACAAATACATTACAAGATGGAATTTCTGTCTCAGGTTTAACTGATGTTTCCGTCTTGAAATCGATTAACAATGCGACACAAATAGACGAATATCCATGTATGTTTCACACAGTCTGTCCCAGGTAGCAGAATCAGTACACATACAATCGTTCATTGATCTTTGCACGTTGTCATTTGACATGCGGGAGTACGTTTTAGCAAACATAACAAAGGGAGAGGGGTTGCCAAATTACACAATATTGTTCAACATTTCGTTCTAATTTTTGTTGATAATCAATATCAGTACTGATATAGAAAAGAAATAATGTTTTGTGGAAATCATAGGCGTGCTCAATGGTTAGTGTGAGAAAATTTATCAATTTTAGGGCGCGAGCTTCGCCCTTGCCCAAAATATTAACGATTCTTAATATTTTACACAAAAAATGTCCCATTGATTCTCTCCTCTATGTGTATGCATGCTGTGATTGTGCTTCGCTGATGCTGTTTATGAATTAGGGTAAGCGGAAACTCTTTAACCATATCTGGCCTGCGGGTGGGGCTGATTCCACCCTCTCCCTAAGTGAACTTTTTATCGTGCTTCGAAACGGAGAAAAATACAGAACTGTGGTGTTCTATTTGTGCCAAGTTTCCGTCGCCTTTTAAAAACGCGACGTCGCCTTTTGGAAAACACGACGTCGCCTTTTAAAACGCGACGTCCCGTTTCTTTCCTATGTTTTTGCATTGTAAAACTCGACACAACGGAACTCGACGTCGCGTTTTCAAAAGGTGACGTCGTGTTTCACCCACGTCTTGTTTGGCAATGTTAAAAGATAGGAAAGAAACGCGACGTCGCGTTTTAAAACGCGACGTCGTGTTTTTTAAAAGGCGACGCCGCGTTTTCAAAAGGCGACGTCGCGTTTCAAAACGCGTCGCCTTTTGAAACGCGACGTCGCCTTTCGAAACGCGACGTCGCCTTTTGAAACACGTCGCCTTTTGAAACACGACGTCGCGTTTCAAAAGGCGACGCGTTTTGAAACGCGACGTCGCCTTTTGAAAACGCGACGTCGCCTTTTAAAAAACACGACGTCGCGTTTTAAAACGCGACGTCGCATTTCTTTCCTATCTTTTAACATTGCCAAACAAGACCTGGGTGAAACACGACGTCGCCTTTTGAAAACGCGACGTCGAGTTCCGTTGTGTCGAGTTTTGCAATGCAAAAACATAGGAAAGAAACGCGACGTCGCGTTTTAAAAGGCGACGTCGTGTTTTCCAAAAGGCGACGTCGTGTTTTAAAAACGCGACGTCGCGTTTCGAAACACGACGTCGCGTTTCAAAAGGCGACGTCGCGTTTCAAAAGGCGACGTCGCGTTTTGAAAAGGCGACGGAAACTTGGCACAAATAGAACACCATACAGAACTGATGTTGATTGTGGTGTTGTAGATTATCATATTGGAGTCATTTTGAGCCTACTTGCATAACCGCACGAGCAAAGAATCATGGGTAAATTCAAAAGGCGTGCCTGTTGGATATCAGAAATGTTATGTTTTCATCTTTTCATGTTCTGTGGATAAAAGTGGGCCAAATCTAGTTTATTTCGCATCGGATGGTATTATAGTAATTATATAAATAAAAATTGCACAAATAAAAATTGCATAAATAAATAATTGCACCGATAAATCGACCGTAAATGCCTTCTGAGAAAATGACGTCACTGTGACGTTTTCTGGGCGGTCATCTTCGAGTTATTTTTTATTTTTTTTTGTACATTTTCTGATAGAATTTCACCCAAGGGTATAGTGTTACATAGCTCCCAAGTTTCCGGGATAACGCAAATATTCAGGGGTGGGGGCAGAATCATCTCCCCCAACCCAGGAAGCGGAACACCTCAAATCACCCATGGCAGATAGGGTTAATGGACGACGACTGGAAAATGAAATGACGGACAGGACGTTTGTATTTATTTCCTGTTTGTTCACATACCCAAAATATAGAATTTCTTCGAGGGAGTTAAATATCGGCTTGGTGTAATATAAAAGACTTAGCGAAAGTGATGATTACCGCAAGACAGATTTTTATGAATTTCGCAAGTCAAGAGTGTGTCACTATAATTTTATGCATTTAATCTTGAAACATCAATTCAAATTTCAATGTCAATTTAATAGTGAATATTTCAGATAAGGTATCATAATTTGGACCCCTACACAATACTGGTATTTTGTACTTCTCTCCTTGTAGTGGGGCGGATGTGTGGCAAAGTACAGGAGGATTGTGGGTTTGGTGGTAAAAGCACCAAAATTGGCACATTTGAGGTTTATTTTTTAGTAAACGATTTTAGATATAGGGCCAAGCTAAATTTTCTCCGTGGATGCCCGGAAATGGCAAAATCCAAGATGGCCACCATAGTGAAGCAGATATGTGAAATAATTGTGGTAAAAGCACCAAAATTGGCACAGTTGATGATCAGAAGGTACTTAATGATTCCAGATATAGGGCCAAGCTCATTTTTTTTTTATGTCCGTAAACTGACAAAATCCAAGATGGCCACCATGTGCGTCGTGAAAATCTATTAAACGGCATATCTTCCTGAATACATGTCACAAAAACAAGAATAAAATGTTGTTTTATATGTTTTCGTACAGAAGGAAGCCATTACTGATGCAGAAATATGACAATTTATCATATTTTATAACTTCAGGACATGCGTTCAGAAAATCTATATTAACCAGTCCATATCTGATCAATTTGATGATCAGTAGACACTAAACAATTTAAGATACAGTGTCATTACGATTTTGTGCAATATCAGCTATATGTGTGAACATCAAAGATTGTGTCCATACGATTCACACATAACAAGAAGTTCCATATCGTAGTCACTTAAGAACATACATATCTGAATGCAATATTATTTTCTATATGTTTTCATAAACACAAAACATCGGGCAATCGACATAAATGCATTGCAATCATAATTATATACGAATGCATGCGAAATAGCTGCAGTTTATGAACAAAACCCGAAATTTGTCCGATCCTTTAAGCAAATATCATTCATCATATCATTCTTATTATTTTCCCAGATATAAGGCTTCCAATACCAAACTGCACCGAAAACCAACATAGATACGCCATCAAGAAACGCCACAATCAAGCAAACCAAAACAACATATTATTATGACAAATAAATCTGTGTTTCTCTTCTTGCAGATGATATTGTGCAATATCAGCTATATGTATGAACATCAAAGATTGTGTCCATACGATTCACACATAACAAGGAGTTCCATATCGTATAGTCACTTAAGAACATACATATCTGAATGCAATATTATTTTCTATATGTTTTCATAAACACAAAACATCGGGCAATCGACATAAATGCATTGCAATCATAATTATATACGAATGCATGCGAAATAGCTGCAGTTTATGAACAAAACCCGAAATTTGTCCGATCCCCTAAGCAAATATCATTATATGAACATTCTTATTATTTTCCCAGATATAAGGCTTCCAATACCAAACTGCACCGAAAACCAACATAGATACGCCATCAAGAAATGCCACAATCAAGTAAACCAAAATAACATATTATTATGACAAATAAATCTGTGTTTCTCTTCTTGCAGATGACTGATTAGAACCACCATGCCAGCGAAGAAGTGATGTAAGATTGTACAAGATGACAGTCTGCAACCATCTACGTCGACAGTCGACCATCACCATATGGATTGGAGCTGTTGTGCCCTGTGCCAAGTACATTCATCAGAAGTGCTCCACTGCTCAGCACGGTCGAAGAGGACAGATGATGGGGCTGGGTATGACCGCGTGGGTGACATTTTAACAAAGTTCCGAGACTTAGGCGAACAGCCCATTTAGGTGGACATAGCTCTGTTAGATGATGGCGATGGAATCTCTCAGACACTTGCCAAACATAGTGCCCAATGGCACACATCTTGCCGTTTGAAATGTTCTTCAAGTCGACTGGCACGACTAGAGTCGCGAACAATACCTCCATGTGAAGGTGACACCCGAGATCGCCCTTACACGCGGCGCCATGTTGCATGCAAAGATGTAATATCAAAAGGTGACACATGTTTCTTCTGTGGCGATGGTGCAACAGAGAGTGCCCCTCTGCACGATGTTAGGCAAGTGTTTGAGAGAATCCATCGCCATCATCTAACAGAGCTAGGTCCACAGAGATTGGCTGTTCGCCTAAGTCTCGGAACTTTGTTAAAATGTCACCCACGCGGTCATACCCAGCCCCATCATCTGTCCTCTTCGACCTTGCTGGGCAGTGGAGCACTTCTGATGAATGTACTTGGCACAGGGCACAACGGCTCCAATCCATATGGTGATGGCCGGCTGTCGACGTAGATGGTTGCAGACTGCCATCTTGTACAATCTTACATCGCTTCTTCGCTGGCATGGTGGTTCTAATCAGTCATCTGCAAGAAGAGAAACACAGATTTATTTGTCATAATAATATGTTATTTTGGTTTACTTGATTGTGGCATTTCTTGATGGCGTATCTATGTTGGTTTTCGGTGCAGTTTGGTATTGGAAGCCTTATATCTGGGAAAATAATAAGAATGTTCATATAATGATATTTGCTTAGGGGATCGGACAAATTTTGGGGTTTTTTCATAAACTGCAGCTATTTCGCATGCATTCGTATATAATTATGATTGCAATGCATTTCTGTCGATTGCCCGATTTTTTGTGTTTATGAAAATATATAGAAAATAATATTGCATTCAGATATGTATGTTCTTAAGTGACTACGATATGGGACTTCTTGTTATGCGTGAATCGTATGGACACAATCTTTGATGTTCACACATATAGCTGATATTAAACAAAATCGTAATGACACTGTATCTTAAATTGTTTAGTGTATACTGATCATCAGATTGATCACATATGGACTTGTTAATATAGATATTCTTAACGCATTCCGTGTGTACGAAAACATATAAAACAACATTTTATTCATGTTTTTGTGACATGTATTCAGGGAGATATGCCGTTTAATAGATTTTCACGACGCACATGGTGGCCATCTTGGATTTTCTCAGTTTACGGGCATAAAAGAAAAAAATGAGCTTGGCCCTATATCTGGAATCATTAAGTACCTTCTGATCATCAACTGTGCCAATTTTGGTGCTTTTACCACAAAAGCCACAATTATTTCACATATCTGCCTCACTATTGGATTGGTGGAGTTTCATAGAAATATATGATACATGTACGATAGTTTGGCATCAACTGAATGGATACATTATAGCTTTCCGAGATATAAACATTTGAAAATAGAGGTTAACTTCACGTGAAGATTAGCATTCAAATTGAAATAGTAATATAACTAAAGGCGATTATATGCACGGTTTTGAAATCCGGAAGAAAAAATCTTTCTGATAACATCTGTATGTATATTGAACATGTACATGGTGAAAATACAAATACGACTGTGTGACGTTTGACCAGGTGGAGTGGAGCGTGTGGGGTGGAAGATGTTGAGATTATTAATAAAAAAGTAAAGCAACTCTATAAACATCCCATGATTTTTTCTCTTTTCCCTTCTTAGAACTGAATACAGCCGTATGGCCGCTGACATATCGATGATGAGTTTTCCTGAACCAATTTGCAACGCTATAGTTGTTTAATTCAGCGGTTTGCGGTAAGCAGAAGAAAGTAGATTGGGTTGCCAATATAATTTAAAGAAGGAACAGAACCAAGACATAGAATCCAGTGGATTAGGTAATCGATAAACTATGAATAAAGGCTGACCGAAATCGATATGATTGCGTTCTGGATGAACTCCATTACACATGAGAAGATTGCGAAAATGGAAATTAACTTTCCGAATGTCGCCGTTGAATTGTTTCCGTGGGGAGTGATGGGGTGGGGTTGGATAATTATCTATTCAAAAAAGTCTGTGAATGGAGTTGGACATTTGAGTATCGAAGCTGGTCATAGTTAGGAAAGACGAATCTGCTTGTCGACTCGTAGAACCAAACAAATCAGACGCGGCGTTTAAAAGCCAGACTTAAGTACATAATGTACATAAAGTACTTCCGGTCACAGAGGTGGTCGGGAAGAATTTGTCGGAAGGCCGTATAGGGTCGGGGAAATGAATCGAAACCAAGGGTACTTTCGGATAAGAGCAATGGACGTCCACTCGTGCGAATATAAAAGGAATGAATATTCACATGCTATATATGTATCATTGCATTAGTCATTATTGGACGGCCATGAATTAATACATATATAGACAGGTTGCAGATTCGTCGCCTCGGGAGTCAACGGAAACCACTAGAAAGAGTTATACAGATAAGAAGAAGATTATCTCATAGTGTGACCTGATCGAACACGTTTAACCAGATGATAAATGTCTGGTTTCATATGTACGCTGATGAAGTGCGATCGTACAGTCACAAAGAGTATGTTGAACTGAGAGTATAGTGTCTACATCATACGCGAGTTTCCCCATAAAGAATTCTTCAGTGACATGCTGATATTGGTGAGGGGGATATAACGGTCGATAACAACTACAACAACAGGCGACCGGAAATTGATGAACTAAATCCAGAGGTAGTAACTTGAAACTTGATTGACTCCGTTGCATTCATCATACTTCAATCGCACTCACTGACCATAAAGACTGAAATTACTGATTGAATCAGACTCTCCTATGGAGAAGGAATCAACTTTCCTTTCCAGTCACGCGTCATTCCTACCCACAAAGAAATAGATGACCTATGCGCGAACGGATATCGGAAGGTATTACAGTGATTATAGATGCTTTCGTGGCAATTACCAGACAGAATTACCACATTTAACGAGGCTTCATTTCTGCCTTGACCTAATGGTTCGTTATCTAACTGATTGGGGAGAAAATGACATTGTCTAGCAATTACTGATTGGGGAGATAATGACATTGTCTAGCAATTACTGATTGGGGAGATAATGACATTGTCTAGCAATTACTGATTGGGGAGATAATGACATTGTCTAGCAATTACTGATTGGGGAGATAATGACATTGTCTAGCAATTACTGATTGGGGAGATAATGACATTGTCTAGCAATTTTTTTCACGTAAATTCACATTATGAACATTGAATTACGTGGTTATATACCGATAAGACGGATTGAGATGGTGGAGACTATCGAGTCTGATAGGATCGCTAGTCAAAGACATAGGAAACAATACAGCCTCTAGTAATTCAATCACTCCCATGTGACGCATTTATATTACAACTATTCTGCAACATCCAACGTCTGTCAAAAGCATATCACTGATCAGACGATTGGATTGGATTTATTTGGGCACGCATATCTTCATACACAAGTCGATTCCTCTCTTCACACTACCAATTAGCCTTGATAGATCAGACCACCGAAAACATTCGAGGTGTAAATTCTATCTACAAACCAGAGACGAACCAGTCAGAACCTATCCGACGACTCTGTGTATGGTGACGTATTCTTTCAGTAGTTACGTCATTCCTCCGAGTATTGCGGTAGGTGTGGTTAGATATATATAGAACAGCCAATCAATAACCCCTCTAACGACACATTTCGAAATTCAAACGGATTCGAGGTCATGGACATTTCGTGTCTATTTATAAAGTCGAAATGGGAACAGAGAAGTCGAATTATGTGTGAAGATGAACGTATCAATGGTGATTATCTCTCCCTTCGATACTGGACAATAATCTAACTAAAAAAATCTGAAGAAGATCTGAATCTGAATTTTGGATAGAAGTGATCAATAATCTTCATCCATTTCAAATAATGTGTACTAATACTGTTCAGCGTTAAACGGGAAAACAGTCTCGGCCGCAATGGTTGATGCATTGGTAAAACATTAGAAACCTTGGCAGAACAATGTGATTCTGGCGAATCAGATTGATTCTTGAGTATTTCTTTCGACGGTTCCTGGATATGAGAGGATTAACTTTTTTTCTTGAGTTTTCGTCGACAATTTACCTGTAATGGAACATGAATCGTGTATCGTTTCAGCGGAACGTGAATGCGAATGAACAGCTTTTTCTTTTCAATGAGAAAAGTGACGCCGGTAAACGTTTCGAATTAAAACTTGTTTGCGACCACATCGTAGTCATTTGATGGTTCTTGGTATGCTAGCTTTCTGCCTTGGATGTCACTTGTTGGTGTAAAATGTCGAATGTAGGTCATTTTCCCCCCCTGTCATGTTCCCCCCCTGTCCCATTCCCCCCCTGTCATATTCCCCCCCCCCCTTATATTTACTTGTCCATATAGCTGTTGTGGGTTAAATATTTAGGTAATTTCTTCTTCCAGTAAAATAATGCCAATTTTTATTTATCATAAACTGTTACAGGAAAAGACAAATGTTGTTTTTTTAATGTAATTC
This sequence comes from Hanleya hanleyi, assembly GCA_036873755.1. Lineage (NCBI taxonomy): Eukaryota > Metazoa > Mollusca > Polyplacophora > Lepidopleurida > Hanleyidae > Hanleya > Hanleya hanleyi. Next base: position 48,594 of record JAVTVY010027281.1, read on the forward strand.
CATCAATAAATTATTTTCTTCACAGATTTATCTTTAAGTAGTCTTAGATAGGCATACATTTTACCAACCAACATCGTCCAGTCTCTATTTTAAAAATAATTTTATCATTTTTTTCATTTTATTTATTTATTTATCAAACGTATATATTACTTAAAGATCATTTTATTATTATTAAATAGTACATATGAAATAGAGACTCATCCAGTCTACTTGCGACAGTGTTAGATGTTCCCGCAGACTACAACCATCGAGAGACGGAATGCAGACAGCGGCTGACATCCTGAAATGAACATGACCCGTATTTAATATCTCTTTAAGTGAGATTCATGTCAAGATATATTCCCGAAATTATCCGAAACAACTGCTCTGAGGTACATGTTAGTACATATAGTGATGTTATAATAACTCCTATACTCAGGCAGGTGTAGGGTCAGAACACCCCGAGAAAGTGGGTGTGTATATGAACATCTCTTCACACGTTACTTTTATTGGTTGGTAAAATGTGTGCCTATCTAAGACTACTTAAAGATAAATCTGTGAAGAAAATAATTTATTGATGGAATTACATTAAAAAAACAACATTTGTCTTTTCCTGTAACAGTTTATGATAAATAAAAATTGGCATTATTTTACTGGAAGAAAAAATTACCTAAATATTTAACCCAAAACAGCTATATGGACAAGTAAATATAAGGGGGGGAATATGACAGGGGGGGAATATGTCCAGGGGGGGAACATGACAGGGGGGAAATGACAGGGGGGGAATGGGACAGGGGGGGAACATGACAGGGGGGGAACATGACTGTACTCCAAAATGTCACGGTATGCTTGTCGCAATGTTTTGTAACTCGTGGATCTAAATCAAAGGCTGCTTCAAAACGTGTTCTCCGGATGGCGTTTGAATCAGACCCTGAATAAAAGAGGATGCGAGTACTGGTGACTTGTGCATAGGCCCAATTCAACTCGACATCGTCGACGTCTCCTGTCGACCCGGTATTGGCATTGTCTGGCATCTAGTCGGTGGTTTCTACGTGTTGTTGTGAAGCTCAGATTGTCTTCTCCTAAGTAAGGCATGAAGTTTTAAGCTCGAAATATTGTGGCGTAAAGCAGTAAAGTCTACGGTAATATGACAGACAGTTGCCATAATAGTTGGTTGATTCAAAATGCCCATCGCAAAAAAGTTCTTCTGATATCGAAACTTAGCTCTCAACAAAATGCCACTAGGGTGCTTTTCGGGAATGCATATTTGAAGAGGACTATTTTTCGCGTTCGGGCAGCTTCTGGGGATTAGTATGCAAGGTGAAAACTTAATTCACATGCATATCAGAGTTGCACGTTGAGGGATGTCCATGAATGCATTATGCAAAAACCATCATTCAAGGCCCTTAAACTTGAACGCCTGATGAATCGTGTAATTGTGGCAATGGGTGTTCGCAAGATACATTTGAAGCAATTTCAAAGCCATCCTCCTGAAAATAATTGAAATAGCCGATTTCTTCGCAACAAATCCTCGTGAGTTGCATACCATGACGATTTACGCCAAACAGTGACGTTCGACATGGAAACTCTGCATGTTAAGGAATATCAGCTAACCACAATGCGATTGCAAGAATTCGAAAAGATTTACACCGATAGGTTTTTGGGACAACAAATCGCTTTTCTTTCGCATTGATGTTCCCAGGAATTTGCAAAGATTAATGATAGGTCATCTGAAATAGCGCACTTTCCGAATTCCACTACAGGTAGATTGTCGAGCAAAGCTCACAAAAACAGGTAATCCTTCGAAAATTCACGAACCGACGACAGAAACACTCAAGAATCAATCTGATTCACCAGATCAAAGCTCTGTGAAAGTGTCGAAAATTATTACGAATGCACCAACCATTGTGGCCGAAACTCTTTGGTGATATATCCAGTGTTCTGCCTTGCTCCATAACGGTTAAATAGACTTACAGTCTGGTCATATCTAACTGTTTGAGTTTGTGGCATGTCTAACTGATTAACTGTATGAGTTTGTGGCATGTCCAATAGATTAATTAACTGTGCGAGTTTGTGGCATCTCCAACAGATTCACTTTATGAGTTTGTGGCATGTCCAATAGATTCCCCTCTAATAGGTTTGAAACAGAAATATTGAAACCAAAAAATATAAAGAATGATAACATATGGACAGAAAATAATCGGCTGTCTGGAAATTTCATGGAAACCAATTTGCCGCTGTTTGGTGAAACGGTTCTACCAATACCAGATTTACGGTTGACAATGCACGGTGATTAGACTGGCTGTCGCCTGATTAACAAATGGTATAGAGTGACAGTCTCTATATATAGAGAGAGCTTTGATAATTAATCTTCAGAATCTACGAGATATATTACGGGACAGCCAGTCAAATTACAATCTCAGACTAGCCATTGATCAAAATCGGTTGTGATAATGTGTATGTGACTGGGGAATGAGTTAAATTGATTAGCCCAATTCGCTACATGTAGTCCAATCTGGATTATTAACGTTGCTAGATAGTTTCACAGCGCTTCGGACAATTTCTTACTTCGATGCAGTAAAAATATCCAGTACACTCAAATAAAGTATCTCAGACATAGAAACCGTATGAGAACACAACATTCTGAGTTCGGTAAAAAGTTTTGTAGCTGTGAGGAGCTAATGTGAACAGATTGGATTGCCCGATACGCTTAAAAAATTCAAGCGACTGTTTGCCGAACTCGGTTAAAATAGGGACAGAGCGTGGGGAGGGGTTATTTCATTGCCGGATAGAGCCGTACGTCTCTTAGGTAGGCAAGTTTTCCTGAACTGGCATGTAAACTGAGATTAATGCACGAATGGCTTTCAGGGACGAAGGAAGGCATGAATTGGAGCGATATGCAAGAGGTGGGAAAAACTGACGGCATCTGGCGCCTAAAAAGCAACCATATGACTCTGCAGGGAAGCATCCCTGGGCAACTAGCAGTCAGACCCGAGAATACGGTGGATTTTTGGACGTGATCTTAGTGGCCTTCAGTCTCAGACTGCTGACAACTTAGCTATGAACAGAATTTCTCCCACATATACCCCACATATACCCCTACCCCACATATACCCCACATATACCCCTACCCCACATATACCCCACATATACCCCACAGTAACTAATAAAATCACCATCTGATGTAAACGGTCCACCACGATTGTTGATTCGCCGACCTCTTTCGTTTTGCCATTTGAATGTCATCAAATAGATCGATTGCGAATATTTTCACGGAATATGAGATTTTTCTATCCATGGCTGAGTATACTACAAATTAAATACCTCAGTGCTATGTAATTTCATTCCATTATCATGAATATGATATGCGAGAATTTTGCACTCCTGTGGATAACCGGCGTTCCCAATTCTATACAACTGACATCTTTGAACGTCGTCAAAAGCATTACCCGCGCATTAATTGTAGTATGGGAATAAATGCCGATCCGATAAAAAAAAAAGAGTCGGCAGCAGCAATCGTCAAAAAGACACCTTTTTTCAAGATCCTCATATTCATATGAACAGTCACAATCAGAGCGACTAACGACTTTCAACGAAAATCATATGATTAAGAATACTGATCAGCGATACGGATTTGATATTTTTGGAACATCATGATGTCTTGCTGGCATCATTGAAAACTGTTGACCACTTCTCTATTTCAGGAAACTAGCCTAGTTTTATGTATACTATGATTTATTCTTTTAATTTGGTGCTAATGTGATAATATGCATTATGTCTTTGGATTATGGTCGCGGAAATTCTTTAATGGTCGACTGCTGAATATTGAATAACGGACAAGACGCTAGTATTTGCAAGTCTCAAATCATTTGTATCATCACATTTGAACTGGTATTTCTCACTAATCGATGTTCTCAAAAAATGGATGCAAAACATCTTACTCCCTAAATGGCAGCTATGTAATCATGTTAATTTAAATTTCGGAACCTTCAAACCATAGCAACCGAAAGAAATTATAAATAAGAAATATTTTTTAGGTTGATGCGGTGGCAAAAGAGTGAGGCGGTGTATGTGAAGCTGAAAATATACTTTAATCAACCTTGGTATTTTTCATGACAAGGTGTCCACCTCATTAAGTTGAAACGAAAGTGACAAGCATTCACATAGCTATGGGAACAAATTTGTAAAGTTGTGATGCTATTGCCCTGACATGAAACCAAATGTTGGATGGGGCTTCTGTCCACGGTTGTGCATGTCCCAAAAGAATGCTGAACTTTTATCATATTGTTCATCATTTTCATAGAATAGATTTGACTTATCGACGGGTGAGGAAATATTTTTGTTGTGATTATGATACAATTTACTTTCGCTGTCAAATTGGAAAAAATCATTTCATTCACACCTAATACATCTTAAAGCGTTTCTCACATTTATTAAAAAAATGTAGCAAGTAAATCTTGGTTTATTCAGTGTATCATTCAGAAACAAAAGCATATCTATGAGGTCCACTGAGAACATAGTGGCAATAATTGATACCAAACTACAATTCATATCTGTTCTCAAGGTATTGAAATTTCACAAATTACAAATGAAGTATAATTATAGCCAACTGAGTAGTTAGTAAACGGTAATTCTTGAGTAAAAAGGGGCGTGGGAGATTTAAACTTGAGCTACATTTCCCAACTCCATCCTCTATGTGATTATCTACCCTGTCCTCGTCCCTGCTGAAACATACTTTGGTACATGTAAAATGTACATATATGTAGATCGGGGAAACACAACATTCCAAGAATATTTTTGAAGTGAATTGGAAAAAGAACATTACTGTATACGGGGAAATTATTAGGTAGATGATTTTGCCAACACTGGAATTTAGAAACTTACCATATAGATATAGCCCATAATAGATAGGCATGGAATTAAACTACGCTATAGATGGACATTAAAGTGGACAAACCGACAAAGACCTGAACAATGAAACAGGCAAAAACCATATCTACAGAGGACATGCTACAATGGACAGAAGCTTCATCGGCCTGCATTCAGTTGTTAGCAATATATGGAGTCTTAAAGAAAGAGAACGGACAGGCGGACGAATAGACGGACAGATAGTGTGACAGCAATAGCCTGAGGAGTAAAATTAAGTAAATATAACACCAAAGTTCTTGTGGGTCTCTTTTTACTTTGGAGTCTTCCATCAATATTTACAACTTCTCGAAATATAAACGTTTGTAAATAGAGGTTAACTTTTTTTTATGAAGATTAGCACTGGAACATAAATAACCGTTTATCTAAAGGCCAATATATTCACATTTGTGTAGTCCGAAAGAAATAAGGTTTTTGACAAAATGTGTATATAGAATTGAATATGTAGTTCTCGCAATGGAAATACAGATGTCACTGAGTGTGTGACGTTTGACCGGGTAGGGTGAGATCTGTTATGTGGAAGAAGTTAGGAGATGATTAAGAAGTTGAAGCAACTCTACAAACATCCCACGAAAACAAGTTCAGTTTCCTAAACCAAATTACAACGCTAGTTGTTTATCTCAGGGGTTTAAAGTAGATTGGATTGCCAATATAATTTAAATAAGGAACAGAACCACGACATTGAATACAGTGGATTAGGTAATCGATAGACTACATAATTAAGGTAGACTGAATTCGATATATGCGCGTAAGTAACGTTCTGGCTGAACTCCATTGCAAAAAGAGAGGATTGCGAAAATGGAAATTTCACTTTCCAAATGCCGCCGCTGATTTGTCTACGAGAAGATTGATTGTGTAGGGTTGTGTATCTATTCAGAAAAAAGCTGTGAGTGGAGTTCAACACATAAGTATCGAGGCTGGTCATAGGAAAGATGAATCTGCTGGTCGTCTCTTTCATTGGTAGACCGTCAGACCCGGCATTCAGAAACCAGCCGTTGTCCATAAGATACTTCCGATAAGGAGTTTAGTCTGAAGGAACTTGAACGCCTAATTGCGGACGGAATTTGAATTATTATTTGTCGGAAGGCCGTACAAGTCCGTTGAAACCAGTAGCATTTTCAAAGAAGAGCACTGGACGCACACTCGGGGATGTTAACATGGAATGTCCATTCACATGATATTACCACCGTCAATATTGGACGGCCGAGAATTAATATATCTTTTGACAGTATGTAGAGTCCTGGTCTCTGGGTCATACAACTCGAGACCGGGGTTATACAGACAAGAAGAAGAAAATCACATTGTGACCGGTGGGGACACGTTTAGCAAGATGATTAGTGTCTGGTTTCACTTGTAAGCTGATGAAGTGGTGATCTTACAATCACAAGAGTATGTTGTGATATTCTAAAGAAGGAACAGAACCACGACATAAAATCCAGTGGATTCGCTAATCGATCAGCTATATAATTATGGCCGACTGAAATCGATATATTTACGTAAGCAACGTTTTGGCTGAACTCCATCACACATAAGAAGATTGTGAAAATGGAAATGAACTTTGCGAATGCCGCCGTTGATTTGCTTCCGTATAGGGAATGCTGGTTTGGGGGTGTTTATCTGTTCAAATGAAAGCTGTGAATGGAGTTGAATATTTGAGTATCGCGGCTGGTTATTGTTAGACAAGGTGAATCTGCAAGTGGTCTTGTTCATTTGTAGACTGTCAGACCCGGTGTGATGGCTAAGAGTGTCCTGGTGATTAGTGTCCCTTTTCTGCTGCAAATATGGACGGACACTTATCTCCAATGCGGCAATAGGAGCCGGACACTCGTAGCCACCGGACATTCTTAGCCTTCACACCGGCATTCAGAATTCATCCGTAGTTCCTAGAACATTTCCAATCAGGACCGGACCGGAAATTGATGAACTTAATTCAGTGGGGGTACAAACTTTATAGAGTGACAGCCTCTGTATATATAGAGAACTTTGATAGTTAATTTTCATAGTCTACTGGATATATTACGAGCCAACCAGGTAAATTACTATCTCGGAGAAAAAAATGGGCGCGATAATGCGTTTGCGACTGGGGAACGGGTCAAAAAAAAATATAAACTACATTCTGTAGTCCTTCCACCACGCCTGTTGATTCGCCGATCTCTTGAGTTCTGCCATTTGGATATCATCAAATCTATTGATTGCGAACACTTTCGCTGAATATGAGATTTTTTATCCACGACTGAGTGTACTTCAGAGTAAATATCACAGTGCTGTGTTACTTCATTTCATTTTCATGAATATGATTTGTGAGAATTTTGCACTGGATAACCGGCGTCTCCAAGTCTATACCATTGACAGTTCTTCGCCAAAAATATTACACGCGCATCAATTGTAGTATGGAAAATAAATACCGCTCGGAGAATCAGTAGCAACAAGAGTAAGAAACGAACGCCTCTGCAAATCCCAAATAAATTTTTATCAATAAATTTGAAACGGTATTTCTCATAAATCGATGTTCTCAAATGGGTGGAAAAGAAACTTACTCCGTAATTGGCAGCAATGTAATCATGTTAAGTGGAAATTCCGCCGTTTCGCAAACTTTAGACCATGGCAAACAAAAACAATTGTAAACAAAGAAATATCTTTTTCTTGGATTGATGCGGTGACAGAAGAGTGAGGCCCTGCCTGTGCAGCTAAAAATTTACTTTAATCAGCCTTGTTATTTTTACGACAAGGTGTACACATCGCTACGCTGGAATCAAAGTGGCAAGGCATTCACATTACAAGCGTCTGATCCGTCATTTATTATTCAGCCGTCGTCCATTAAAGAATTTCCGAGTCCATATGTCAAAAACCTATTTCATGTTCCATACACAGATAACAGTATTAGCACCAAATTCAAAAAGACAATCATAGTATACATAAAAATAGGTTAGCTCTTCTGCAAGAGAGAAGCTGTCAGTAGTTTTTCATTGATGCCGGCAAGACATCATGATGTTCGAAAAATATCAAATCCGTATCGCTGATCAGTATTCTTAATCCATATAATATTCGTAATAAAGTCGTCAACTAGAGAATGATGTATCTCAGTCACGTTTTGATTGTGACTGTTCATATGAATACCATCACGATCTTGAAGTACATGGGTTCACACGGCCCCTAGTCCCGGGTTAAGGGGAATTAGACACAAGTATAGCTATGGAAACAAATATGTCATGTTATGATCTTATTGCCCTGGCGTGGAAATAAATGTCGGATGGGCCTTCTGTACACTGTTTGTTTTTTTGTGTGTGGAATTGTGTTCGCTGCGGCCTTTTTGCATATCCCAAAAAGAATGCTGAACTGTTTTCATATTGTTCATCATTTTCATAGAATATGTTGGACTTACCGGCGGGTGAGGACACATTTTGTTGTGATAATAATACAATTTACTTTCGTTATCAAATTGGATAGATTCATTTAGTTCACACCTAATACAAGGTGTCCAGGTCGCTAAGATGGAACAAAAGTGACAAGCCATTCACATAGCTATGGGAACAAATCTGTAAAGTTGTGATCCTATTTGCCCTAGCATGAAACTGGATGTCGGATGGAACTTCTGTCCACAGAGGTTTTTGTGTGTGGGTTTTACATCGTTGAAACCTTTGTGCTCATCCCAGGAGAATGCTGAACAGTTATCATATTGGTCATCAACACAATCATATTTTTCATGACGTTTGACCGGGTAGGTGAAATCTTTTGGCTGGGAAACATTAAGAGATGATTAAGGAAAAATTAAAGCAACTCTAACATCCCACGAATTTTTTTCCTTTCGTGTCTTATAACTGAATAAAGTATGTTCGCTGATATATCGGTGATCAGTTTTCATGAACCAATTTACAACGCTAGTTGTTTATCTCATGCAGGGGTTTAATGTCAGGAGAAGTAAGTAGATTCGGTTGCTAATATATTTTAAAGAAGGAACAGAACCACGACATTAAATCCGGTGGATTAGCGAATCGATCAACTATATAATTAAGGCAGACTGAAATCAATATATTTACGTAAGCAGCGTTTTGGCTGAAGTCCATTACACACGAGAAGATTGCGAAAATAGAAATTAACTTTCCGAATGCCGCCGGTGATTGTTTCCGCGTATATGGAATGGTGGAATTCGGGGTGTTTATCCATTCATAAGAAAACTGTGAATGGCTTTGAACATTTGAGTATCGCGACTAGTCATTGTTAGAAAAGACGAATCTGCTGAGCGTATCGTTCATTTGTAGACCGTCAGACAGACATTCAGTACATTGTCGTCGTCTATAAAATACAGATCACGGGGATTGAAGGAATTTGAACGTATATTATGGCCGCATAGGCATTAGTATTTGTCGGAAGGCCGTATAATGTCGGAGAAATGCATCGAAACCAAGAGTATTTTCAAGGAAGATCATTAGACGCCCACTCGTGGATGGGTACATGCAATGTATATGCACATGCTCTATGTGTATCATTGTATTTGACATTATTGGACAACAACGAATTAATACATATATAGACTATATGCAGAGTCCTGGTCTCTGTGTCAGTGGACACAACTAGAAACCAGAGCTATACAGACAAGAAGTCTGTATAGCTCTGAACCAATGTCTTGTTTCATATGTAATCTGTTGATGTTGTGATCGTACAATCACAATAATATGTTGAACTGGAAGTACCGTATCTATGCGCGTTTTCCCCCTCTGCAGTAGCATGATGATATAGCGAACGGATATAACGGTGAATAACAATAAACCACAGGTGACCGGAAATTGATAAACTAAACACAGAGGTAGGAACTTAAAAATTGATGGATTCCGTTGCATTCATCATACTTCAATCGCCCTCACCGGACATCAAGCCTAAAAAGTACTGATAGAATCGGACTCTTCTGAGGAGAAGGGACCAACTTTCCTTTTCAGTCACGCGTCATTCATACCAATAAAGAAATAGTTGAATTATGAGCGAACGGATATCGGAAGGAATTACCGTGATTATAGACGCTTTCACGGACAATTAGCAGGCTGAATTACTGCTTTGACCTAATAGTTCGCTATCTAACCGATTCGAGAATCAGCGATATTGTCTAGCAATTTTTTTCACATAAAATCACAGCATGAACACTTGATTGCGTGGTTATGTAGAAGGCGGTTTGCGATGGTAGATACTGTTGAACTTGATAAGATCGCCAGTCGAATAGTCGAATCGTAATCAAATAGTTCAAGTTTAAGATAAAAACGATTTCATTAAAATTACAGCTTGTAGTAATTCAAAATCACCCCAATTTGATGCATCCTCCAACATCCAACGTCTGTCATAAACACACAAACAGTTGTATTTACCATACATTTGATGTAATGGGAAATGTTTGCAAAGACCAATCAAATGTATGGAAATGTATGTTTTATTGTAGCAATCATTTACCATACATTTCCCATATATTTGAGCGACTTTCCCAAGCATTCCCTACTACAGAAAATGTATGGTAAATATAACGTTATGTGTCAATTATTAGACGATTGAATTGGATTAACATGGTCACGCAGAGCAAGCCATGAACCCGTTCCCTAACATCATCATACATATATGCTCCCTGCACAAATGGTGACAATCTCTCCCCTCGAGACTGGACAATACTCTAACTAAAAGTAAGTCTATTCATACGAACACTTCCTATATCAATGTTTAGCTGCATGCATGTTCTCTGATGCTGAATCGTCATGTCAACAATATAATGTTTTCCCATTGGAATAATGTGAAATAATAATTTTTAGCGTAAAAGGGATATATCTTGGTGATATACCTATAGTATTCTGCCTTGCTCCATAACGGTTAAATAGAATCACAGGCTGGTCATATCTAACTGTATCAGTTTGTAGCATGCCCAATAGATTATAACCTAATAGGTTTGAAACATAACTCATGAAATCATAAAATATCAAGACGGATGACATGTGGGGAGGAAATAATTTGTTGTCTGGGAATTTCAGTGAAGTCCGCTGATTGGTGAAACGGTTCTACCAAACAAGATTGACGATGTTCTGAAATCACGGCGATTATACTGAAGGCATTTCTAGTTACAAACTTTATAGTGACAACCTCTATATATATAGACAGCATTGATAATTAATCTTCATAGTCTGATGGATATATCACGCGACTGCCAGGCAAATTACTATCTCGAAGCCATCATTGATAAACAAGAAACGGTTGTGATACTGTGTTTGCGACTGGGGAACGGGTCAAATTGATCAATCAATTCGCCACACGAATCCATCCAAGTCCCATCTGTGATAGTAATGGTGCTACTTTTTCAGTACCTTGTACAACTTCTTGTTTCGACGCAGTGCTCTCAACTAAGTAGGATGAGACGCCACGATAGAATACGATGGTCCGCTACACCTCGCAGTAAAGCTTTCAATCTTTCAATACTCTCGGACGAAGAAATTAAATGGGGGCTCAAGATTTGATAGTTCATTCTTTCCCCCATTTTTATCGGGTTCGACAAACAGCTTTGTAACTGTGAGGAGCTGAAGTCTGTAATAAGCGACCCGACAGTTTGGAGTGGACGGATCACGTGACTCGTACGCTTGGAAAATTCACTCGATCGTTGATTTGTTTTTAACGAATTAGTGGGCCATCAGCTCATTACGGTCACCAATGTGTATGCCAAACAAATATGAACAGAAAGTGAGCAGGGGTTGTTTTATTGGAGCATTGATATGTACAGTAGGTAAATTATCCTGAACTGACATCCAAACTGAACGTAATTGGAAGCATGGCTGGCTGACAGGAACGATCGAAGACTGAAAACTCAGCTACGGGCAGACTTACTTCCACATACACCCTACAGTAACTGATGAGATTACCTTTGTAAACTACATATTACAGTCCTGTCGCCACGCTTGTTGATTCGCCGATCTCTTGCTGCCATTTGGATGTCATCAAATCGATCGATTGAACGTTCAGTGAATATGAGATTTTTATTATCCACGACTGAGAGTAAATATTACAGTACTATGTTATATCATTCCATTATCATGGATATGATATGTGAGAATTTTTCACGGGATAACTGGCCTCTGCAAGTCTATACAATTGGCAGCTCTTCCTTTGAACATCGCCAAAAACATTACACGCGCATTAATCGTGGTTTGGAAAATAAATGCCACTCGGGTTGAAAAAAAAAATGAACATTTAATTTCCATAGAAGGGTCCGCATCAACAAGCGTGAAAACGCATTTGCAAGTCTCAAATCATTTTTTTATCAATAAACTTGGACTGGTATTTCTCATTAATCGATATTCTCGAATGGGTGCAAAAAAAAACTTACTCCACACTGCATTTTGAGATGGTAACATGTTAGATGCTTCATAATGCTACATGTTTCACCCTATTTTTCCCCAAAAACATGTCTCATAGACGTAACGATGCAACTATTTGAGGGTTGTGACATGTTTCACTCGCGCTGGCGTCTCACTATAACGGTCCGAAAAGCTGTTTGAAACATCAACGCTGAAACACGTGCAACCGAGTTGCTAGACGACATGTGTCAAGAAAAGCGGAGTACAAAAGGGATAGTGCTGTCTGATGCATGAAATTAGATACCAGGTCGTCTTCACACACTTCGACAGAGAGCTTTAGCAATTTGCAAACAAAGATATGACTACCACTGCTTGCTTTCGGATATTTATTTCTAGTTTTTAGCGACCTGGAAGATATATGTCGGTATTGTGAATTAATCGACTGAGCATTTTAATTGAATTGTTTGAATAACAATTTAACTCAACCAGGCCTAGGGTATTTGAGGCCTGCCCAGGCGCCATTTCACTCTACCCCTCTCCTTCCAAATATGTCTTTGCTCATTGAGATAGAGGTCTGAAACTTCTCACAACATCAGCTTAACTAAAAAGTGTGAAAAAAATGCAAGATGGCCGCTTTGAAGACTTCACAGTTACGTCATATTCCAAATATGCATTTTTGGTCGATTTTTTTGTAAGATTTTCCCAGCCCAAATTTTGGCTCTTCACTGGAACCCTACATGGCCGACATTTTGAATTTAAGAGTATTCGCTCAAAACATATGGTCATATTACGACACACCAACAAAATACATAGCAATGTTGCCAGAATAAAAGTTACACTTATGGGGCACTAATGTGAGCAGCACTGAAAGAAATAACAACTGTGTTCTCCGTGTGATCAAAGGTACATTCAGTATTTTGAATTGTGAATGTGTAGCGCACCAGGAGATTTTTGTGAACAGAGTCAATACGATTGCTTACGTCATTACAGCGTTGGACGGGATTCGACCTTAGTGGCATATATAAATCAGAAGAAGACAGAAAGGACATTATTTTTCATACGTATTGGAATATTGAATAGTGTTTAGTGTCAACAATATTTGTACTTCATCCCACAATGTGATCACTGTTGCAAAACTCGAGAGGAATCCAGTCTTCCAGCCCTGATTTTAATAATCATCTGCGATCCGTATTCCATCTCGCAAAATGGAATGAAATTTCAGCCACCCCAAACAGAAATAGTTAATCGCGAGTAGCATGTCAGGAAAAACAACAAAGGCAGTATCATTCAGCAATTTCATATTTGTAGGCCTAAGTAAAACAGTACCCATGTTCAGAAATGTTTCCAGTGTGCCGGATTAGACATGGAATACAATATGGGATAATACTTTATCACAGATCAGACAATGTCGTGTCAACGGACCAATATGGCAAGTTGAGTAAATTACATGTATCTTTAACTTTTAAGTGTGAATCAGTGATATAAATGAATCAAACCTCGAGCACATTATTGCTATATGAACAATTTTCACTCTATGGTAACGGGATTCACATCAGGGATTCTGATGTACCAATCATGCATCTATTTGAAATCATTATTAGGTTTGAGTGAGGAGCAGTCTGTATTGTGTGTTTCTGTATATGATTATTGCTTGTTCATACATGTTCTTGAGTTTGACTTCCAACGAATATAAGAGAATAAAACTTGATGTATGTTGATTTTTGATGAATGTTTTCATTTCAGTACCGGTATCATGCACATGCTACTCTGACAGTCTCCTGAAACACGTAATGGGGTGTAGACTGTTTTGAAACACTTGAGACATATACAGATCCGTTTCACTTGTGACATGTCTCAAAAGTTGGGACAAAGTCATGTTTGGGCTTAGACGTTTCATTTTGAAACATGTAGTCGGCTCTAACATGTTTCAGCTTGAGACATGTATACACAACACGTTTCAAAATGTAGAACGTTACATGTTTCAAACGAACACGTGCTTATTGAAGATATGTCTCATATTGAGACATCATTAACTCATGTGAAAAGGACACGTGTTTCAATTTGAAACATGAAGCCGTTTTAATATGAAACATATACGTACTCACATGTCCCAAAAGTTGGGACAAAATCATGTTTCATTTTGAGACGTTAAACATGTCACCAATTTTTACAGTGCACAAATAACAGCAATCATGTTAATTGAAAATTCCGCTGTTTCGGAACCTTCCAACCATAGTACGGGTCGATTTCATTTCCAACACTGCATATTTGTAAATTTCAATAAAGTACGGGTCGATTTCAACCATAGTACGGGTCGATTTCATTTCCAACACTGCATATTTGTAAATTTCAACAAAGTAGCTTTATTTGTTTTCTGATGTGTATCGTCCAGAAAATCAGGCGATTTTCGTCAAATATTTGAAGACTATAAGTTAGACCGGAGGTATTTCGGCTTACTTCACGGTCTCCAGAATCATCGAGATATATGACCAAAACGAAATAATGAAGTCGTCGTTGATCAGTTCTATTTAGAAAGTATCTCTGTGGATTTTATATAAATTAACCAAATATCAATGCGGCTGTAACCTGAGCAGTACCTGTGTTTGGCGCTGAATGTTGGATCAAAATCTTCTACTACTCATACTGAACGTTGGACATTCTTGAGACTCATTCATAGGAGTCTGCTTGGTCCCTGCTATTTTCACATTCGGAATTAGGGGCTTACTGAATACACTGTGAGTGGTTTACTTAACCCTATCTGGCCTGCGCGATTTGGGGTGTACCGCAGCCTGGAGAGGGGCGGAAAGTGCCCCCCCCCCCTATATATTTTCGCTATCACTAAGGCTAGAGGGCTGAAACTTATCACACTATTTCTTTGCGTCAAGCTCTACAAGAAAATGTAAAAAATCCAAGATGGCCGCCATGATGACGTCACTGTGACGTCATTTTTAAAAAGCGCATTTTTTGACGATTTTTCGGTCAGAATTTTCGAATTTTTTATTTTTGTTTTTTCTTCGCAAAAACTGCATGATAAATTAGTAAATAATAATCGGATATGAAATAAAAGAGGTTTCATCCAATTTGCCATACAGAAAGGCAAAAATTTTGAAGAAATATGACGAAAATATCACTTTTCTGGGACCCCACATGGCCGCCGTTTTGAATTTACCCATGATCCTCTGCTCGGGGGGTCATACAAATAGGCTCAAAATGACCCCAATATGATAATTGAAAAAGTCACGGAGTTTCGGCTCTCAATTTTGTGTCGTTCCGGAGATAGGAGCAAAATACCAACAGGGGGGGGGCGGGCGGGGGGGGACAGGTAGGGTTAACTTTCCACCTCCGGTCAGCAACAAGTCAAATGATCACATATGTACACTCAGCGTTATCCGCAAAGAAGTCAATTAATAATACTTCTCTTATGTCCGCTATAAACTCTCTCTCTGTCGAAACATTTAACGTCAGAGTGTCTGAAATAATTTATGTGATATCATACATAAGTATTGGTATGTTTTACACTTTCAGCTATAAGCTGGCTAATTAGCCTCACATTTTATCCAAGCGGGATCTTTCAAAGTATTCATTTTTTTTCAGGTATGCCCAGACTGCACAATTTCTACGCAAATCATTATGGCTTGTGCTTTGTAGCGTTACGTGTGCTCAGTTGGAATGGAAACCATCTCGTCAGTAGATTCCTTTCTTGTATATCGGAACTCCATCAACATGTCAGAAAGGACTTCACTTAAGACTGTGATCTTATTCCATTATTCCCCCGTCTTCGCGTCTCCACATTCGACAGCTCCTCCTTTGAATACCGACGTGACCGACAAAATGGTACGTGTGTTATACGCTATGCGAATTTAATGTCTCTCAAACTAACCTAACTAAACAATTTAGTTTACATGTACCATAAGTCAGGAAAAGTAAGCGTGATTAATTCATGTGAGAAATCTGTGATGTTTTGGAGACAGTATATGTTATATTCGGTAGACCGAATCGTTAATTACAACAATAACAGTGAGGCAGTCGTGATCTGAATTTTCTCGAGGAAGCCCAAATTGTTAACATCTTTTGCTAAAGGGCGGAATCATCGATGTTCATCCGTGTGGCATTCAGCAAAATAACCATTTTCAGCGTGTAACCCATAAATCTTAGTAATATGTCCGGTTGTGTGAATCAAGTGTTAAATATTTAAGACTGTATGACTTTGCGGCATCTCAAATTTTATACACTCAAAAAGGTCTAAAATGAAAAAAAAAGATTGAACATGAAGTCACCAAGATGCAGAAGGTGTCGATATTTTTATACTGTCAGTGACGCAGACTGAACTGGCTGTTTCGGGAAAGTAGAGCATTTACTATGGAGGGAAATGCAGGATCCTAACAAAACGTTCGATATTCTGGTGAAATAATGACAGTTAGACAGGACATTCTGGCTACCTTCATTCATGGTTCGGCATATATCTCAGGAACACTGATAATCGTTACAGATATCGAGACATACCCAAAATAACCAAGCATGTTTTAATCTCGGAGTCGCGGTGTGTCAGATATGGTGTGATTATATGCGTCTTTGAATAGAAAAAATGGTTGGCCACGAAGAATTAATGTTTCCAGAGTATCTTTAAAAATATGTAACCACTGATCCAGACACCATGGTACCGGTATAGTAAACAATAAAGCCATCAAGACTGCATATGACATCAAACAGTCAAGTGGAGCATCAACTGGATCCACTACATGTATTAAGAACCCAAAGAAAATATATAAAAAATGCCAATTTTAGTGATGGATTGTTCCAGGGAAAGACAAAAGTTGAAAGTTTGAAGAATCATGATGGTCTAGGCACTGGAGCAGCAACACAAATCTCTAGAACAGGTCATGACTGTAAGAAGGAAAATGTGTAACAAGGGCAGGTGTGATGATCCTGGAGCTTTACTGTTGCAGGGGTCATTCATCATTCATATAATGCATGATTATGCGAAGAGCTAACACTGGCACAGATTCGATTTCAAAGGATTTAGCTCCATTCAACTAACCAAATATTTCCAAACTGCTTGGTCATCCATGTGCCTAATTTGAAGGCAAATTATTTCATGATCATGGACAGTTAGTTTCAGTTGCGGTGACAACATGGCTGAGCATTGTTATCGAACCTAGAATAATCTGTCTCTGCAACTGAAGATGTAGGCCTACTCTCTGCATCAACGCTGCAATTTTTCATGTTCCACTAGAGATGTTACCAGGATATATGATACTCTTCTTCATCGGCCATCCATTTGAGTATGGCCAAAGCCTGTTTGCAGCATTTCACAATCGAGTATCGGCATCAAACCGATTGATGACGTCGCCTATGACGACGTTACCAAGTAGATATGGTTCCCTTGATATATTCGCTTTTATTCGGACAAATGGTAAACAATCAGGTTCGAATCATCATCGCGAATACCATGGTCTACCTTTACACTCATGAGACAAGGTAACATACATTTAAACAGCTAAATATGAAGTGACCTTGTGACGTTTCTGATTGGATGAGATGCCGAGTGAGGCACGCTGATTTTCTGACCTCAGCGCCGGACCCATGTGACCTTTGCAGCTGAGCGAATCACTTGATTGGCTGACAGAGTCGGCGACGTCATCAATGAATTATTTACATTCGACAAAAATGTTTACCAGGGCTCCCGACAGTAGAAGAGATAAGGGGAGGGAATGGCCTGGTAGAGGTGGAGGTACGTGTCACGTTGCTGGTTTCCTAGATATTTTACCACCATCAGGTTCCTCATTAGGTATATCCGTTTTTGTTTTGAAACGATGTGAATCCCCTAAGACGTTATTGATGTTAGTGGATTTTCCGCATTGCTATCTTCTTTTGCAATCCCTGGAAGAGGCAATTAGCTATGCATTTCAGCAGCTCACAGCAGCGTTCACGGGATATTGCCCTGTCTTCTGAATTCTTCTAAAAGGACAATGTTTATGCATTTTACGAAGCAAACATAGCATTTCAAACACAGAAAGATATCCACCACATAATGACCATCTCTAGCTGTGAAACAACTTTGACATCGTCCTCTTAATGGCACCACTGAGTGGATCATCCGTTCATCACGTTGGCATAACAAAAACATAAAATTTGCTGGGATGTCACGTTGATCTATCCGGATTAGCAAACAATCGGCGGCCAAACTGGCAAATAGTGGTGACGTCCTAAAAATGATGCCAATTCTAAGATGGCCAACAGTAGCTCATGAGAAAAGGTGACAATATGTTGTAGTATTTGTAAACAGAGAAAGTATTTGTACTCAGGATCAACGTTAAATGCAATTCCCACAAGAGGGCAGACATATCTAAAATCTGGTCGCCGAATATGGTTGATTAGGCAGAAAATTTCATTCCGTCAGATTTATCCCAATAATGAAAGAAGTACGAAATTTGGTGGAATATACCGATAGGAAGGACGATTGATAGCCAAGATGAAAATCAACAGAAATATCGAAACTTCTCCGAGTATTTCCTTAATTGTCCTTCTCCACGTCTTACGTACCGCCACAGTTTGGTCGCTTACGCTCTTCAAAGAAACATAAATGGACTTACCAATTCATTTAGACCAAGTAAGCATGAGAAAATAAAATAACCTCAAAATTCTATCAAAGTTATCATCATTATTATTAAGTCACGTCATCATAGTATCAGATGGAGGTTTCAATAGATGTTTCAATAAAATGGGCATAGAAGTAAAGGTTGGTATTTTTCAGCTCTTTAGCCATAATGGAAATATCGGAAGGTCCATACCCTACCAGCAAACTTGGGTTGAGAATACAGAAAGAGGTAACGTTAGGAAAATGTTTTATAACGCCCCTTAAACTACCGATATACAACGGCTCTCACACATGTATAGCATTTGCATGCAAATATCTCTTACAAAATATGAACGGAATCTGTTACCTCAGATTTTACCAGCAAAATTGAAAAAACAAATTGAAAATAAACAATTTTAAAATAACTAATTGTAAATGTTATGCCGTCACTGTGACGTCATAAAACGATAATTTTCAACCCCGTTAACCTGTTTCGGTAGACGAAGACCAGAGAATGGAAAATTATAGCACTCTAGCGACGGTAATAAAACAAATATCCAAGAAATCATACCCCACCCCCCAAATTTGGGTTCAGAATTTCATGTCGGGAGGATTCAGAAAGTGTGTTATAAGTGCCACTACGCTACTGATATGCATCTTTTATCGCATATGGGCAACATCTACATACAATTACTTCTTTAAAAAACATTTACCAAATGAATTTGAAAAACGAAGGGAAAATTGCCCAGATTTCAGCAATAAGTGCTACGACATGTTATTACATCACTATCACGTCATCAAATGATAATATTAAATCATATTAAGTCCTGTCAATGGACCAGGACCTGCACCCAAAGTATGAAAAGTTTCAGCTCACTTTGGTAGAAACTACTTTAACCCTACCTGGCCTGGGGCGGAATGTGCCACCTCACCCCCAACCCCCTAGTGATTTTTTCTCTGCTGCTGCGAAGCGACCAAACTGAGGGTGCTGAAACGTCGCTACTTTAAAGCTGATCATATTGGAGTCATTTTGGTCCTATTTGCATATCCTCTCGAGCAGAAGATCATGGGTAAATAAATGACGGTCATGTGGTTTCTCAGAAAGTCGTGAGTAGTAGTATAAGGCTATTACAGGTCACATTTTGTCGGGATCGATAACTCTGTTTGCACTTTTTTGATTTTTGGCAAATTTCGGGTTATCTCCCCTGATTCGAACATTTGCGTGTTTTCACAGAATAAATAAATAAATAAATAAATTAATTAATTAATTAATTTTAATTAATTTTAATTAATCAATAAATAAATCAGTGACCTTTGTACATGTCTAGACTTGTTGGTGTGTGGTCAAAATGGCGGCCTGTGTGTACAAAATGGCGGCCTGTGTGTACAAAATGGCGGCGTGTCAGTGGGTGCAAGTGTGGTCAAAATGGCGGCCTGTGTGTACAAAATGGCGGCGTGTCAGTGGGTGCAAGTGTGGTCAAAATGGCGGCCTGTGTGTACAAAATGGCGGTCTGTGTGGTCAAAATGGCGGCCTGTGTGTACAAAATGGCGGCGTGTCAGTGGGTGCAAGTGTGTGTACAAAATGGCGGCCTGTGGTCAAAATGGCGGTCTGTGTGGTCAAAATGGCGGTCTGTGTAAAAAATGGCGGCCTGTGTGTACAAAATGGCGACCTGTGTGGTCAAAATGGCGGCGTGTCAGTGGGTGCAATTGTGTGTACAAAATGGCGGCCTGTGTGGTCAAAATGGCGGCGTGTCAGTGGGTGCAAGTGTGTGTACAAAATGGCGGTCTGTGTGGTCAAAATGGCGGCCTGTGTGTACAAAATGGCGGCGTTTGTGTACAAAAACTGGACCCTGATCTATGGACAGCCTTGGAAAAAGTAATCCCCATGGTCGATGAAGTACTATCTCTATAGGAGCCACACAACCCATCAGAATACTGCGTATCACGGACTACACCCGTAGAGCTAGGCGCGCATGTGTGACCTGGTCTATAAAACACGTCCCTCGGGATCCCACACCTTCATTTCTACAGTTGCAGAGCCATGGCGGAGATCCAACCCTATGCGACTCGAATTTTACAGCATGCCACCGCGGTGAATTCATTCACGGGTTACCGAGCAGTGGTCCGGTCCATGTTTGCAGATGGCAACGACAACGAGGGACGACGCCAGATCCTGAACGAGTTCACAGAAGCGGTCCTCCACAGAGTGCACTCGATGGAGAGGCGTGCCATCACTCACCACTACTGGACTATGACAGCCATCCTTGATGCTCGGGCTATGGACCACGAGCGTTCACGCCGGAACCAGCACCGGCTGGTTGGCCTCACACTAGTCTGTGCCCTATTGATCCTGGCGCTGTGGTATTGACACTATAAATACGAGGGTCAGACAGAGTGTGTGTCATTCAACGATCGTCATTGGGGCAAGCATGTCACCCGTCCTGCGAGCCATCCTGCCCCTTACACCCCAGGTGGGGTTACACGTCTATGAAGATAAAGTCACCCTCGTGGAAGATCGGGATGCCTGTGGGTGGAGTTCGGAGTACACATCCACTACGGTTACCCTACACCGTGATGGCTGGACCAAATTTAAACGGGTGTTGAGCGGTGAGCTCGACGGAAACCTCATCCACCTCGAGAACGCCAACTACGTACACCGTGGACCCTTCTTTGCCCGTGTGGGACGTTACCACGATCCTACGCAAAACTTCACCCTAGACCCTGATCTGTGGACAGCCTTGGAGAAAGTGGTGCCTATTGTGGACCAGCTCTTTACACCGGACGAGCGGTCATCAGACCAGTTGGGGTGGGCTCGTGCTATTGAGGACGCGCTGGCTGAACCCAATGAGCAACTGTCTAGTCATGAACCAGACGACGAGGCTATAGACTACCCGGCTGAACTGAGTCAACCAACACAACGGTGATAGAAACTTGTTATAAATAAACCATACTCTCCGGGTCCATCATCATTTTGTCACCATGAAGCGCTGGGAGAAGGTGTTGGATAACTTATACTACAGTCCCGACAGTCCGGCGGCCTATAGTGCATTGTCGGCTCTCTATCGAGCGGCCAAACCCCAAGGGATACAACGTGCCCAAGTCCGAGATTGGTTAAGAAAACAAGACACCTATACCTTACATCGAGCTGTCCGTCGCCATTTTCTACGGAACCGGGTCATCGTGGGAGGAATAGATGCCCAGTGGCAAGCGGATTTGGTCGATATGAGCGCCTTTGCCAAACACAATGATGGGAATCGGTATATCTTGACGTGCATCGATATCCTATCCAAGTATGCGTGGGTGGTACCCATCCGGACGAAAACCGGGGCGAATCTCATAGCGGCGTTCAAAACATCTTCAAGACCGGGCGCAAACCTTTGTATTTGCAAACCGACGAAGGCACGGAATTCCTCAACAGACCGTTCCAAGCCTTTCTCAAGAAACAGAAGGTGTTTTTCTTCCATACGTACAACGAGGCCAAGGCTTCTGTGGTGGAGAGGTTCAACAGGACATTCAAAGGCCGCATGTATAAATATTTCACCTATAAGAATACAAGGCGGTACATCGATGTTCTCCCGAAACTGGTGAGAGGTTACAATCGAGCCTATCATCGAAGTATAGAGAGAGCCCCCATTACCGTGACCCAAGGCAATGAAGTCCAAGTCCGGCGTGTCTTGTACCCCATGCCATCGCAACGAGCACCGAAGGCGGTGTTCAAGGTCGGGGACCCTGTACGGATCAGTAAAGTCAAGGGCAAGTTCGAGAAAAGTTACTTGCCCAACTGGAGCGATGAGCACTTCCTAATTAAACGGCGCCTACCCCGACAGCAGCGAGTCTATGAACTGGAAGATCTTCAAGGGGAACCATTGCTAGGGACGTTTTACCAGACGGAATTACAGCCTGTCGTGAGAACACAGCAAGACTACTACACGGTGGAGCAGATTTTGAAAACGGAACGTCGACGTGGCAAACTGTTTCATTTCGTCAAATGGCAAGGCTGGCCCAGTTCCTTCAATTCCTGGGTCGCAGCCAACCAGGTGAAACGACTATAAAGCCAGACACCACTGCCGTCCTCCTACATTCCACGTCCGACCATGAACACGGTGCAACCGTCTCTGAACACAGCGTCTTCCAAAACGCGCAAAGCGCAAGTGGGCTTTGGGGTGATAGTGCTAACCCTGCTGCGTGTGTTGTACGGAGGTGTGTTTTACGACGTAGCCTATGTCAGTACGTTACTTAACCAACTGAGAACACCAGCCATCAGTGAAACCGGTCTACAGAGAGCACCAGTCGTATCGAGCCCAGTCACCACCACCACCACACCCCGTGTACAAGCCACAACGAGCTCCACACCAACGCGAAGTACATCCACTACGTCTGAAGGCCCACCGGATTTCATCCCTCACAGTGAACCGACAACGACGACCCACGTTGTACCCACCACCATCATCATCAGCCGTGACAGTGAACAGACAACGACGACCGAGGTTGGACCCACCACCACTCCAGTTCACTCGTACCAAATTTACAAGAGCGGACTACCACGACAGCGGATACACCTCCAACCATGGACCCTCGGTGGCAGCATCCCTTCACCTGCGTCATCGCAGGACCGACGGGTTCCGGCAAAACGCACTTCGTCAGGAAGCTCCTTCAACACGCCGACAGCATGATCACTCCACCTATTGCTCGAGTCGTGTGGTGTTACGGAGAATGGCAGGAAGCGTATGCAGCACTGCCCCACATCACGTTCGTGGAAGGCCTACCTAACCTGGCCGATTTGGAACCCGACACCTTGGTGGTTCTGGATGATCTCATGGCGGAGACGGATACGCGGGTGACCCAACTCTTTACCAAAGGCAGCCACCATCGACGGCTCAGCATCATCTACATTGTGCAGAATCTGTTCAGTAAAAACAAAGAACATCGGAACATCAGCTTAAATGCCCACTATATGGTGGTCTTCAAAAACCCGAGAGATACCACTCAATTGCTGCACCTGGCGAGACAGATGTATCCCGGCCGCACACCGTTTGCATTGGAAGCCTTTAACGATGCCACAACCCCTCAGCACGGGTATATGCTCTTCGACCTCAAGCAAGCCACCCCCGACCACCTTCGACTACGCACCGGCATCTTTCCCGGAGAGACTCACCACGTGTACATGCAAAAATAATGTAAACACACCTACAGTGGCTCCCCCAGCTGGGGTGTGTGTGTTTTGACGATGGAGATAATAAAAAGAATGAATACCACAGCAGGGTTGATTTTTTGTCTCTGAGGTGGATAAAAAGAGCAGAGTTGTAGGTTCTAGCATTAGTTGTACATGATGTCTGCGCGAGTACGGAAGCACGCTCCTACGCTCCGTGTATTGAAGACGGCCCCACCCGAGTTAGTCCGAACCATTGTACGCGGTGCGGACCCTGCTCTCGTGTGCTGTCTGTGCGAGATTGGACTCAATATCTTGAAAGGCAACGTACCACTGACTCCGGCTCAGAAGACCGAGTTGGCCAAGCATAAGACAGGTCTCCGAACCCTAGTCCAGAAGCGGGTCTCTCAAACACAAAAGAAAAAGGTGTTACAGAAAGGCGGCTTTCTCGGGGCCATCTTAGCACCGTTGGCCGCTTCCGTGTTGGGTCCAGTATTGGGTGGACTCTTCGGCCGACAATGAACCACACGAAAAAAATGATCCTCGTCGAACCTCGGCTCCTGCAAAACCTCCAATCGCCCTACCCTGTCCCACCTACGGTGAAGACGATAAACACCCTCGATGGAGAGATGCAACAGATCCTACAGAGACCGGGGTTAAGCGACAGTGAGAAAGTACAACGGTACAATGAGACGCTTCAACGGTACATGACGTTCATGGACCAATGCAAAACCCTCTCTTCTCCAGCACCACCACCACCACGTGACAGACCGCCGACCTCAGCACCGTTCCAACAGCCGGGTGGGGTAGCCCCCACAGCCCCACAGAGGGTGGAAGACGAAGTCCTGAAGAGTGTACCTGCCTCGTTCAAGAAACAAGCTGGCCTGGTATTACAACGGATGAAACAGAATCCTAACATGACTTGGAATGATAAAGGCGAACTCCTGGTACAGAATCAGGTGGTCCCGGGGACCCACATGACGGATTTAGTGAATGATCTGATGCGTCAACGCAGGTCGCACACCGATCCTCGAGGATGGGAGGTCTTCGCTCAAGGCTTGAAAGACATGCATGTACCACAGGAATTGGTGGGGAACCCCCAGCGCTGGGCCTTCATGCAGCAAACCCAGCAATCGCCGAGTCGTGCACCACGACAGACTCCACTACCTTCTTGGGAAGCCGACTGGAAACCGGAGTCACCCCCCAAATCACCACCACAACGGGCACCTTCTTTTCGCGCCTATAAAAAACCACCCTTGATCAAGACACCCCACATCTCCAGAGCCGTGACACGTAGCAAGTCACCGCGACGAACACGACGCCGCACACAACCGCCCAAGGCCTGGAAGACCTATTAAAACCAACAGCAGCAGCAGGACAGCTCAGTCACCATGTTTTACCTCACCCTACCCAGTAACAGTTCGCTGGATGTGTTTCCTGACAACACCGTGGCCAAGTACGTGACCCAGTTACCGCAACCGTTGCATTTACCTGGACGATGGGAATGTGGCCTCGTGGATATCCAATACCCTTACTCGTGGTACAACGTGCGTCCCAATGAAGTCTGGTACGAAGTGACCTACGAAGGCAAAGTAACCCGACTGATTCTGCCCGAAGGCCAATACGATACCCCCAAAGAGTTCATGGGTGGGCTGTCAAAACTGTTGCATTATAAGGCTCTACGGGAGGTGACGAATACATCAAAACCCATCAAATCCTTTCCCTTCAAGAATCACGTGGACTTCGATTACAACGCACACAACGACAAGGCACAGCTTATCGTCACCGCCAATGCGAGTGTCGAACTTAGTCCTATCCTACAGCAAATGCTGGGTTTCGATTCTCGGGGGTACGCTGATCCCACCGAACACCATGGCGAGATGCCGATGGATATGAAGTCGGGTATGTACGGACTCTACGTCTACTCGGACGTAGTCGACAACCACATCGTGGGCGATATCAACACACCTCTGTTACGGGTGGTCCCCATTAAAAAGACGTATGGAGCTCAAATCACCCACAGTTTCACCCACATGCTCTACTTGCCCGTACGACAAACCGATATCAACACGATCACGGTGGATATAAGAGATGACACGGGACGACCAGTGGCATTCGAACGAGGAAAAGTGGTGCTTACACTTCATTTTCGACAAGCACGTGCTCCCCACTTTGCATGATGAAAGTACCTTACGAGTGCGATGCACGCAGCTATATGGACTATTATGCCCAACAGGCCGGGGGTGGCTTTCCGGTCTTTAGCGGTGCACGCATGCAACGAGGACATAGACTGGGGAACATACTCGGCAGCATCGTCAAAACGTTCCTGCCTTTGGTGACGCGTGGGGTGAAAGCAATCGGCAAACAAGCGGTACGCAGTGGACTGCAAGTGGCCGGTGATGTCTTGGGAGGTACGGCACCCAAAGAAGCCTTGAAACGGCGGGCCAAAGAAGCGGGAGACGTCTTGGTGGCCAAAGCACAACGTACGTAGGGAATAAAAGAGCTGCCCCACCGAGACCACGCACCAGTCGACGACCGACCCAGCGACGACGCACATCGAAGAAGACAAAGGATATCTTTTCTTAAAACATGTCCTTGATCCACGCCGAGTCCTGTCCCTCCACCAACAGTGAATTTGATTTGTGGACCGTGCCGCCCACACAGACCAGTGCCGAACAAGGATTATGGGTGGAGCATCTCCCGCTCTCCAGCATCAACGAAACCGGGCCCATCGAGTTCACCATCAGTAATGCGGATACGGTCTATGTGGATTTAGCCCACACCTACTTGTATGTGAAAGCCAAGGTGGTCAATGGAGCTGGCACCAGAATCGTTGACCAAGCAACGGTGGGCCCGACGAATCTCTGGCTGCACTCGATGTTTCAACAGGTGGATATTTTTCTCAGCGACAAACTCATCAGTGACTCCACCAAATAGAGATAAAACAGAAAAAAATGAAGTTCCGTAGAACGATAAAAACTATAAAACACCAGTGGTCAACTCATACAATAAAAGACATGGATAAAAAGCGTCTGAACTGTTTGAACAGATAGCACAGATTGAAATTGCAAATGGCGGCTAACACCTAAAGTCCCCGGATAATAAAAACATAATCCGCAGCGCCATCTATCTACTGAATATTCAATAGTTAATTCTGGAACGCACTAGTGTATCTTTCAGATTCTCAGAACGACTGAAAGACGTTCGAATCGGTGGAAGTAATCCAACCAATCTGGAGTTCAAAACTTCATGTTTATTCTGAATGAACTGTTTAATGAGACGAACATTAGGGGAGTATTTCATGATAAGTGGGAGAAATTCCAGACGCTGTGGAATTTTTCTTGGCAAAGCCGAGTTATGGTTGCTTTTGCTCATATCTGCTTTGATTTTTCTCAAGCCACGAGCAGAGTAGCCCCGCTTTAAGAGTGCTTGGATAAGAATGTAACAAGCGTTACTAAAATCACATTCATTGTTACAAAAACGGCGGTATCTAATAAACTGAGACTTTACGATGCCTCGGAAAGTATACGGAGGATGGAATGAAGAATGATGTAACAATTGGTGACTGTCCGTTGGCTTGAAGTAAACTTTACTATCAAACCTCCCTGAAGATATAAATCTACTACCTTTATAAATGGTAACATCAAGAATGAACAGAATGAAATTGAACATTATATTGCAGACGGATATTGGATTTATGTTCATTCAAGATATGAACAAACTCCCGAAATTCATCAAGTGAACCAGGGAACACTCCGAAAATATCATCCAAGTATCGCTTCCAAAGGAGAGGTTGGATAGGACATTTGGCGAAAGCTTTCTCTTCCCAATCGGCCATAAATATATTGGCATATGACGGGGCAAAACGTTTGCCCATAGCAGTACCTTTTACCTGAAGGAAGTGCTTAGGGCCAAAAGAGAAGTCATTTTTATTCAAGGAAATAGCCAATAATGTCAAAAGATGTTGATCATTCCTGTTTGGTGACGGGTGACGTGATAAAGCCTCAGCTATGACGCCTAAGCCCTCGTCTGATTCAATATTGGTATAGAGGGACTCAACATCCAAAGTAAAGATGAGTACCTGAGCATCGTAAGAATGTTCTACAAGGCAATTCAGGAAGTCGGTGGTATCACGGACATAACTAGCATGCTTTTGAGAAATAGGGTTCAGCCAATAGTCTATGTATTCTGCTAAACGGGCCATTTCGCTGCCCGAGTCAGACACAATAGGGCGCCCTTTCGGCATACGCGAGTTAGGCCAAGATCTAATATCTTTATGTATTTTGGGTAATAGATAGAATATCCTATCACGACATTGGCTTACATCTGTTAAATAATCAAATTCCTTTATAGTTATATTTCCTTCACGATAAGTATCAAACAGAATATCTTTAATGAGGCTTTGATTTTCAAGTAGCAATGGATGTTCAATAGGAACATAATATTCAGTATCTTCCAACTGTCTAAGAGCCTCAGCTATATATAAGGATTTGTCCATAACTATTGTAGCTCCTCCTTTGTCTGCTGATTTGATGATAATATCATTACATCTAGAGAGCAATAGCATAGCTTCTCGTTCTCTGGTTGAGAGATTATCACGAGGAATTGTATATGGAAAAATCGAGATGTAATGACAAAGTTGTGATTTGAATCGATGGATATCGGAGCATACCTGGTGCTCTTCTGGTCTCCATTTTGATTTCATCTTGAGACGGCCTTTCACTAATGGGCCAGTGTCTTTCTCAAGAAAATAATACTTAAGTTCCATACGCCGTAAAAAATGATCTATGTCAATAAGATTTTGTGAAGTTTCTTCAAAGCGGGAGAGAATCGGTGTCGGTACAAAAGACAACCCCTTCTCTAAAAGACTAATTTCAGCGTCCGAAAGTGGACGAGAAGAGAGATTATAGACTGTGCTAGACGTTTTAAATAATTGTAAATCGAGATTCCTTTTTAGTTTTCCTGATCATTGGTATAAATAACCCAGGATTTGAAAAGCTTATTAGCTGTCTCTGGTAACCAATGAACACCATCGGCTTGATGCTCGATGTTTATATCAGAGTCAAAATAATGAAAAAAACTGTCTCCAAAGAACAGTTGATTGAGCTGGTCAATGAGACACAGTTCCTCTGATGATCCCTTCGACAGGGTGATGGGATTAAATATAACTTTGGCATGAGGGAAGCTGCTGCTAATAGCTACTTTTAGTGAGGAGAAAAGAGCCTTGATATTCCTAGATGAATTGCCACGATCGTTTACCCCTATATTCAGTACTAACTGTTTAATATTAGGTAACTCTACTCCCTTGAGTAAGTCAGCCAATTTTTTCATGGTGAAACCAGGTAGTGCAAAAATATGCCAATCTGATTCTGACTCCTGTATTCTCGCAAGAACAAGGATTATGGGTGGAGCATCTCCCGCTCTCCAGCATCAACGAAACCGGGCCCATCGAGCTCACCATCAGTAATGCGGATACGGTCTATGTGGATTTAGCCCACACCTACTTGTATGTGAAAGCCAAGGTGGTCAATGGAGCTGGCACCAGAATCGTTGACCAAGCAACGGTGGGCCCGACGAATCTCTGGCTGCACTCGATGTTTCAACAGGTGGATATTTTTCTCAGCGACAAACTCATCAGTGACTCCACCAACACGTACCCGTACCGAGCCTACATCGAGACCCTGTTGTCGTATGGCCGAGAGGCTAAAAAGTCTCAGCTGACAGCCGGTTTATTCTACCAGGACACACCCGAGCACATGGACACGGTGGACAATGTGGGATATAACAAACGGAAGGCTTTCACTGCGAACAGTGCCTCGGTGGATATGATGGGTCGACTGCACACAGACATGTTCATGCAAGACCGGTACCTCTTGAACAAGATCCCCATCAAAATCCGACTGATACGGGCGCCTCCGACCTTCGCCTTGATGGCCACTAACGTAGAGGGGCATGCAGCTGACTATAAGATTGTCATCCAAGAGGCAGTCCTGTATGTCCGAAAAGTGAAACCGAATCCAGCCGTTCAATTGGGACACATGAAAGCCTTGGAAACAAAACCAGCCCAGTACCCTATCCGACGTGTACAAACCAAAGTGTTCTCTGTGCCTGCTGGAAATATGGGCGCCAACAAAGAAAACCTGTTCCTGGGGGAACTACCCAAGCGATTGATCCTGGCCTGTGTGGAAAATACCAGTTTCAGCGGCGCCTACCCAGAGAATCCGTTTGACTTCAAACATTTCGGCATCAATTTTGTGGCTCTGCATGTGGATGGACAACAGGTGCCAGCCACGGCCTTAACACCGAACTTTGGGCGCAGGAATTTCATTAGAGCCTATCAGAGCCTGTTTACAGCCACCGGTCAAATCAACCAGGACGAAGGGAATTTCATCAGTCGGGAGGACTACGCGAACGGATACACGTTGTTCTGTTTCGATCTGACCCCCACCTTATAGAACGATCATCAGCTGGCCCTAGCCAGTGGTTGTTCTCACGTTGTTGTTGTTCACTGAATAAAAAAAAATGAGATCTCACCAAAAAACCCTGTCTTGTGTGTTTTATTCATAATGCCCAATGTGGAGATTCAGTCAAACTGAAATCAGTGGTGTAGGATGGGGCCAAAATGTAACCCATCAGGGTTAGAATGCAAGAGCACTATAGTAAAAATAGAGAGCCAATGAGATCAGCCCACAGACCAAGTACGTGTATTTGGTCTAGGTTTGGAGCGGGCATTTCATTGAAGTGCGTGTATACGGTGAGTGAAGACTCGTCCAACACGTATAGATTATTACTATAAGTTCTATGTATTCTCCGAACCTTGCCGAAAGGGAGACCGTTTGACCTTGGAGGTGACTTTTGACCTTTTGATCCGCGCGCGCGCACTGCCGGTGATGACGCGCACTTCCGGAGAACCCCCGCGCGCGCGCGCTGCGGCCAGGGCGGGCCAGGCCGGTGGAAAAGTGCCGGAGGTTGAACATCCGGACGTCTAAGGACGTCTCTTTCAGTGCTCGGGATGTGACCCATCGATACCCAGAAACCCAACATAGGTGTTAAGACCATGATATAACCTGCTCGGAGCATGGTTAGTACGAATGATTCGGTGGTGGTGTTCAATAAAAAACTTCATGAAAACCCAAGTGAAGTTCGAATATTTATTAATGTGAACAAGTGAACAAGAATGTATGTACAAGTATATAAGATCGTTGCAAACAAGAATTAAGGTGAACGTATGTATAGAGAGAGAAATCACAGTGGAGTATATAACAGTTAAACCGAGTCCTCGAACTGATGTATATCGAGTACTTATTCAATAGAATGACAAACAAGTTCATGGTGTAATGTATATATAGAGAGTAATTTAGAGTCCAAATATATATGTCCATTAGAAAAGTCCGGGTATAATATTTGTTCACAAGTCCAAGTAAGTGGTACTGATGCCATCGGGAAGAACTTTCCGTTTCGGGTAGAAAAATGTGAAGGCATCTCGTTTCTGGATGTAGGTTCGCATCTGGTGGTCCACCACCCGGAATCCTCGGTTAGTCCCACTCGCACTGGTCTGGCTTTGGAGCACGTCCAGGTACAAGGCTTTGTCGATGTTGGGGTCACGCCGGTTGACTCCTTTGCAGCTGAACTTATTGTTTCCATCTCCACCGTAACAGAAGTAGGTCTTGGACGACAGGGCGATCATGGCATCTCCACTCCACTCCAGCTTAAACAGGCCCGGCGTCCGCTTGTCGTACTGATAATGGTCACGTCGAGATAGCCACTGGTCCCGTTCCACCTCATACTGTGCGCGTAACTCAGGTTTCACCAGGGACTCCCAATCCGCATTAGAGACGGCCATGTAGGCAGAGTCCGTGTCCATTTCCATGAGTTGCCAATCGGATGGGTCGAAATACACACCCATGAAATCATAGAGGAACTGGAGCATCCTCAGCTTGGCCACCTGGTATACCATACATCCAATTTGGAGGGGCAGGTTGTAACGAATGACCCTTTTGGCTGAAGAGATTTCATATGTATCATCATCGATGACGTCGACGGACCGAAACAGAGGCGAGTTGATCTTTTTGCGGGCTTGTGGTGTAGTACAGATATTGACGTTGACGTGCTTGTCTTGGTTGGTGACCGTTTTTCCGTAGTAACCATTGCCTGTCAATTTCCAAGATTCACCGATGATGGCCTGACTAGGATGTTGATCCCCTTGACGACGGGCAGACGTGACGATGTCGGCATTCCGCGCGAAACAGGCATTGGGTATATACTGAAGGACTTGGTACACGCGCGTCACTTCGAGGCCATGGCTCATGTACCACTGTAGCAGAGGGGTACCCAGCAAGATTTTCTCTGCCCACATACTCCCAATCAACATTCGACGAGGTTGTTTCAATACGTCATGTTCCTCAGCATAGGCGCCCATGGTCTCTCCAATAGCATCCCGACCCACCAGCGTGTTCTTGAAGATAGGCGGGCACTGGGCGAAGAGTGGCTTGAGAGTGTCGGGAACATGGAGGTCGCATTCCACAAATCCATACAGGGTCCCGGAACGAACGGCGTGGAAAAGCTGTGGCAGGGTCAAGAGTGGTCGGCGACTCAATGGGTACTCGCGCGCTTTAAGGAAGTCGCGTAAGTGTGGGAGGGCCTGGCACACGGTGTGAAATTCACACTCCCACAGTTCGATAAGATCGTAGCCCAACTCTTTGACGTAATCTCCATTCTCCACCACTTCTGCTCGTAATTCTTCTGCCGATTTCCCACGTCGTTCGTTGAAGCGTCCAGCGCTGAAAGGACATTGGTGGCCGTGCCAATAACACCCATAAAATTGAAATACGGTCGGTGTTCCTTGTACAAGGGCAAACCCATCGACGGGGAGTCGACGATCTCCTATGCGCTTCTCTGTGGCGTTGGTCTGATGGCGTATATAAATTCCCCGTCGATCGGCTTCCCAATCCAACCACTGGTCGGCGAGATGTTTGTACGGCGTACGTTGAGGTGTGAAATGTTGACCGTCTGCCAACCAACGTGTATAATGCCCGCTGGGCATGGGTTGGGCGAGAGACCACAGGTACAGGGCATTGGCGTCAAATCCAATGATTTTGGCACAGGGTTTCCCATCGGGAAGAGTAGTGACATCCTTCTCATGGTAGCGGTGAAAAATAAGGCTAGATCCGCCGACGATGTTCTGTTTTAAACAATCGTACATGTCCTCATCTTTTTGTTGTATCAGTGAGAAGTAGGTAGGACAGTCTTGGAAGAGATGGCGAAGCGCGAGACCCGGTAAACTCAAACACTCCTTGAAGATGTCCACGTGCATTTGATGCCAGAACAGTTGAACCATTTTCTCGGCCGCTTCGAGGAAAGGGACCACATCTAAGTTGTTATACCACACCAGGAAATCTCGCAAGGTCTGCATGTGTTGGTCATTCCATACCTGCTGTAGTTCCCGGTACGTGTCTTCCGGACATTCCACTTGCTTCAGATCGTCGAAGAACGCGTCCCGGGGTGGCAACTGTGTTTCCTCCAAGCGGTCGAGCGTCGATATGTAGGTGTAAGGGAACCTCCCTTTGGTTTGTGCACAGTCATAGGCCTTCACCCACTGATCGTAGCTATAATTAGGAGCTAAGTAGTTCCGTACATCCAGGAAATGGAGTGATGTGGTGGTGAGGGCCATGTGGTTGTTGATCTTTTTGATGACGGACTTGATGGTATCGGACTGGGCCAAGTAAGGGTAGAGAAATTCCTTCACCATGTTGAGATCGTATCGCCCCGAGTTGAATCCGAGCACCGGTAACTGGCTTAAGTATTGCAGGAAGCGGATTTTCAATTTCTCCGCATACGGTTTAGGTAAAGGGACATCCTGCAGTTGCAGCCCACTGTGTTCCATTTCCTGTCTGTCAAATATTTTCCCACTGTGTTCCATTTCTTCTCTGTCAAATATTTGCCCACTGTGCTCCATATCCTCTCTGTCAAATATTTGCCCACTATGCTCCATCTCTGACTCTTCATCGTCGCTGAACGCTACACCCAGTGTAGGTATCCGGTCGTCGAGTTGGTCCAGTACGTCCTGGAACTTGGACACCAATAGTTCTGTACTAGCCGCACTGACTTCCTCTAAGTAGTCCATCATCCGGGTAATCAAGTCATGGGCGTCGCCGGTGGACACGAAACAGACCGGTGCAGCGTCATAGCCAGGTACGTTGCTGGCAATACTCACACTCAGGGGAATATGGCGCTGTGTCCACTGTGTTTTCGCCGAGGCTGCGTCCATCGGTTCCAACAGGGCCTCGAAATCGTAACATGCCCGGTAAGGAAAATAACGATGCTCTTCCGGTATGATGAGACCTTCATCCGCCAGTTCCTCGAAGATGGTGGGCGTGTTATGGTACACACCGCCAGGAAATTTCCGTTTGACAGTGTGGTCACAAATCTTCTCGTGTCGATGTAATTTGGACGATTCTTTAAACACCCGATGGCATTGGGCACAACTGTAGGATTGCGCGTACAGACTCATATCATAGATCAGGGAAAAATGATTCACCCCGCCATCGTCGAAGATGTTGACTTTCATGGTGGAAGCATACCGTTCTGAAGACCGATGCACCAATTCAGCCACAAATGCGTCATGATCCGCCTCCTCATCCTCCTTCTCTTCCCGGAGTAAACGGTACGCAAAGAACATACATTTCTGGTCTTTGTAGGGTCCATGTGCGCCTTGTGTTAATGCATACAGTCCTTTTCGATTGCGCAGCCAAGGGGGTAGTAGTACAGGAGCACCGATAGGATGATCTCTCATTTTGGTCACGAAAAATGTCACGTTGGTGACCATTTCCACAGTCCACTTGGTATTGGGGCGTTGCAATCGGGCCCATTCCAATGGGTCCAACGTAGTCAGTTGGTCGATGAGGGGCTCCAGTGACGCACGATTGATGATGGTGAATGGCTTGTCAAACACATAGGTGTTATTGCTCGGATAAAAATACCGTACCTGGTCCGTCTCTTTGTGCCGTAGAATATAGCCGAATGTCATATTCACTTTGAACGCTGTCACTTGGTCTCTGAAAATGTTCTCGGCATAGTTAGGAAGATACGCGAGGTCCTGTAGCCGGAAATTATACAAGTCTTGAATAGGGCGATGACGGTGGAAACATCGTCGGATGGTGCTCCAATGGCGCCGATAGATGTCACTCACAGGGTGGTCTTCGGGCAAGGCGTCAGCGGGAGGCACAGCTGGATCCTCAGGAAAGTCGTGTTCGCCTCTCACATTCTCACGCGCCAAGGGAGATCTCGATCGGTCACGTCGCCTCATCCCGATCGTATATACTCCTGTAAAATAGAGCCGATTCTGACAATGAAGCGGTCACGACTTCTTATTTCTTTGGAGGGGCAAGGTCGCTTTTTATATTACTAAATGACCTCTGTGACCTCCTCTCTGCAGATTGCGCCGTAAGGTCAATAGGGCTCGAAATACGCTTTTATACTACTAAATGTGGATGCCCGGATGTAACTACTGATTTGATTTTGTCAATAAGTTTGGTCAAGAGGAAAAATATAAGGGGCTACATTATACAATTATTAATGGGATATTAACAACGAATATTAGTGCCAATAGATTAGATGCTAGTGTCAGTAAAACATGTACCTTTTGCAAGGAGTTACGGAAATGGTAATTTATCTATTCTGGAAATGTAGAGTGATAAACCAGTATGGGGAGAAGTGGAAGATTGGTTGAAAAATGCTGGAATAAAAACACAGTTTACTCCAGAGAAGGTAAAATTGCGATTAATCGGTCAAAATAATAAAAAAAATAGATTATCTACTCAAAGTTATAAAATACTATATTTATGAAATGATAGCCTGTAATCAAATTCCACATATACATAGCATGTTTAAACAATTAAAATATACTTACAATACTGATAGATTCATTAGATATAAAAAATGGGGAGCAAAGAATATTTGACCAATATTAGTCCACTCTCCACTTTTTCTTGGGAGATTTCAGTATAAAATGTATGTTATACGCATTGTAAGTTTCTTTGACGTCAGATTGGTCTCCCCTTGACCACGCCGGGGAACTGATTTCATTCTGTAATTTTTTTGGGGGGGGGGGGGGAGAGTTGTAGTGCATTTGGAGATTTGTAAACTGTTATAAGATAAATATATATGTTCCATCTAGATAAATAGGGAGGGTAAGCGCCCTAGATAACTGAATAGTAAGAGATTCGTGTGTTCAACACAAGTCCGTGTTCGCAACACGCTTGCTGGTGCATGTTATTAATAGACAATTGTGTGACGTCATCACTTTAGCTAAATTACGCTGATCCAACCGGCTGTATATAGTGATAATAAATTGCCGTTTGTATCTATTTACAGGTAATGTAAACCTTAAATTCGTGCATCATATCATTCTAGAATGTATTGTGAACATTTTGAGATAAGTTGAGACGTACGGATAAAACAGATCTTGTCTGTTTAGCGAATTGTTGGATCATGTCGTCTGCCAGTTGTGTTCATATGGCGTTCGAGCCATGCGCGAAGCATGGTGTAGTATAGGCTTGTAAAATTCTTGTTGATAAAATCAACGAGTGATTTTGAGCGACAAACTCTATGAATAGTAAGATCGTAGGCATATGTTGTGCGGTTATTTCATGATGTAGCGGGAATGTGTAACGTAGAACAAATGTACGGAGTCCCATTCCGTGTTCCTTAAAATATGACAAGTTGCTGGAAAAATATCCCGGACTGACTATGGAAAATTATAACGTACAATGTTGCTACGTCAGCACTAAATTCTATAGTTCTGGTAGGTTGTAACTCGAGCTTTATATGTCATGAGCTGTTTTGAGAAAATACGCGAAATTTGCATTTATAAATGGTCCAAACCGGCACATGTAATCGCGCGAATGAAATCACCTGCTACATTGTAGCAATCTAAAAATAGCGGTGTTTGTTGACATAAAAAACAGATGATCCATGCGGAGGATGTTTGAGTTTCACGAGAAAATTCTGCCAATATATAAATGCCTCCCTATGTACTAAAATTGGCCGCTAAAAGTTTTCATAATATAGGGAAATAACTGGGATGTCTTTTTTCACTGTGACTCGTTCTCATAAAGACCGTCTAAGCTGCAAGAAAAATTCCGATGTGGGGGGGGTCATTTCCTAGCATAGATATTATTAAAAATTAATGTATATTACATACGTGTACGACGTTGATTGGTGTTACTCTGTGATACTGGTCAATGATACTGGTCAGGCAGATGATTACACACAGGCAGTGATCAGGTAGGCAGGGAGGTCCGTTAGGCAGGCAGGCAGGGCAGGCAGGCTAGAGGTGAGGCAGGCAGGCAGGCAGGCAGGCTGGTCAGGTCAGGTCAGTCAGAGTGCTCCGCAGGGTAGTGCAATGAATACACCCCACCACTAAAAATCGCCTCCTTTTATACGTTTTTCTACAATCTGCCATTTTGTACACAAACGCCGCCATTTTGTACACACAGGCCGCCATTTTGACCACACAGACCGCCATTTTGTACACACACTTGCACCCACTGACACGCCGCCATTTTGACCACACAGGCCGCCATTTTGTACACACAATTGCACCCACTGACACGCCGCCATTTTGACCACACAGGTCGCCATTTTGTACACACAGGCCGCCATTTTTTACACAGACCGCCATTTTGACCACACAGACCGCCATTTTGACCACACAGGCCGCCATTTTGTACACACACTTGCACCCACTGACACGCCGCCATTTTGTACACACAGGCCGCCATTTTGACCACACAGACCGCCATTTTGTACACACAGGCCGCCATTTTGACCACACTTGCACCCACTGACACCCCGCCATTTTGTACACACAGGCCGCCATTTTGTACACACAGGCCGCCATTTTGACCACACACCAACAAGTCTAGACATGTACAAAGGTCACTGATTTATTTATTGATTAATTAAAATTAATTAATTAATTTATTTATTTATTTATTTATTCTGTGAAAACACGCAAATGTTCGAATCAGGGGAGATAACCCGAAATTTGCCAAAAATCAAAAAAGTGCAAACAGAGTTATCGATCCCGACAAAATGTGACCTGTAATAGCCTTATACTACTACTGTCGTGATTTTCGCCTTTTCTGCCCGTTTCTTCATATTTTTCTGGCCTAAAAGAAATAGAAAGTATTTTATTATGGCAAAACTAATTATTTTCTGAATTATTTTGTAGTTTTTGAGAAAAAAATCGTAAATAAAAATTTCGAATAATCCCCCCCACCAAAAGCCGAGAAGATAATGCCAGCTTGAATTTTTTTTTTTACATTTTCAGATAGAGCTTGAACCAAAGATACCGTGTAGCAAGTTTCAGCGCTCTAGCCTCCGACATAGCGAAAATATAAAGAGCTGAAATATCAATAATTTCTCCCGGAAATAAATCTATTTATTTGAGACTTACAAAGGCTTTTTATGTTGATCGATATCACGAGATTGCTTTGCTTTTGCCTTAGACTCTTTCATAAAAATTGAATGGCCAGAATTTTTTGTCTGAGCGGCATTTATTTCCTATACTCTCCAAAGCGCGTATAATCATTTTGGCGATGTTCAAAGGGAGAGCTGTCAGTTGTGTAGACTTGGAGACGCCGGTTAGCCACAAGAGTTCAGTTATTCTCACACATCATGATGGAATTACATAACATAATGCTGTGGTATTTACTCCGAAGTACACTCCACCCCGCATAAAAAAAAACGTACTCAATGAAAGTGTCCGTATGGATCGATTTGCTGGTATCTTACTGACGTCGGCGATTAAACATGCGTTATGGAACGATCGTAATATGTTGTTTACGTCTCTTCAGTGTTCACGAAGGCGTTTTAGCTTCAAAACAATATTTCATCTGAGATTCATGTATATTCGCGGTTAGTTTTAGCAGAAGTGGTATATATATATTCAAGAATGATAACCGAGTTGAAAGAAGCTTTTCAGATTCTGGCAGTGGTATACCCATGAACACTTCTTAAACACTAACATTCATAATCAATTTAGGACCATTCCGAGATGGAAGTTTTTAGCCATGAAATGCGCGAAACGTCACCATTGCCCACGTGACGTCGGGTCAAGGTTAGGCACCGGGCAATGCTTTAACATTGGCAAAACCGCAAAAAAATCGGAAAAGAAATATCACTGTGGCTTTCAAAATACTGGAAATCCAAACAAACTTGAAGATGTGGTCTCGGAGTTAAATATGCATTTGCAAACGAAAGTCATGGCCAGTAAAACTCCGTGAATAAAAAAAATACAGTATTGCCAATGTTAAGAAATTGTTCATTGCCTAACCTGAGCGTAATCTCAAATGAGCAATGACGTTTCGCGCCTTTTGTGGTTAGAGTTTCATCTCGGAACTGTCCTATTGATGTGCTGAGTAATTTCAAGGGGGGTAATCGTCGAGTAAACCAAGATGACCTGGTGTGTCTCATACATACTTTGTAAGTTTGAAATTCTTTGAATAAAGAATATGGAAAAGGTTATGTCTTGCGCCCCGTACTTTTGTGGCATCTCGTAATATTTATTTGAGACTATCTTATATTTTACGTCACCGAAACAAGAAATTGCCCAAAGCACTGTACACCATCTGGCAACAGTAAAACGTGGTTACTCTGTTAGACTTATTCACAATTCCAACACACATACTCTCATCCAAAGAAGATTTTACGACAAGGCGTTTGAGATCGAAAAAATAAAATGTCCTAAAAATAATTGTGTCTTAATGTAGAGGCAAGAGAAGATATATGTGAAAGTTGTAGCTCGATTACGTTATGGTTATAGTTATGACATAAAATTGAAATCCGCCGCATGTGCTATATTTCGTGGGAAAAGGGTCTAAATCGAGTCATTCAAACACACATTTAGACAGGAAGAACCCCTTCGTCCAAATTACAAGCGTCTAGTCCGTCATCCATAATCCAGCCGTCGTCCATTAGAGAATATCCGCGTCCATAATCCAAAGACCTATTCCATTTCCATATAACAGTATTAGCACCAAATTCAAAAAGACAAAAGTATACATAAACATAGGCTTGTTTCCTGCAAGAGAGAAGCGGTCAACAGTTTTCAATGATACCGGCAAGACATCATGATGTTCCAAAATATCAAATCCGTATCGCTGATCAGTATTCTTAATCCATAATATTCGTTATAAAGTCGTCATCTAAAAATAATGTACCTCAGTCACGCTTTGATTGTGACTGTTCATATGAGTACCATGAGGATCTTGAAGTACATGGGCTCATACGGCCCCTAGCCCCGGGTTAAGCGGAATTAGACACAAGTTACGAAACGTAGCGCCATAGATCTTGCACGCTACGTTCGTATTTTGCTATCAGCATGCGATATGTATCGCCAAATTTGAGAAACTTTGAGTGGAGGCGCTTGGTGGAATAGCCCTGTTTTATAAGTTTCTGCAACAATGTTTTGTGACGTTGATTAAAATCATCACATTTAACACAGGATCTAGCAAATGCTACTAAGCGAGATATGTATACGCCATATGCAGGTCCAACTGGAATATTACTATCCAGAAAGGGATAGTTTACGATGTCGAAATTGTAATCATCTCTTTTGTCATAAAGTCGACGAGAGAGAATGCCCGCTTCATTTTTATAGAGGTAGAGATCTAAATAAGATGTGCCTGTAGGGCTATCTGTAGTTTCCTTCAAATCCAGTGAAGGTGGATATATATCCTTCACTGCGTCATTTAACCTGGCGATGTGCGGTGGCACTATAACTTCACTCCTGGGAAATCGTTTTGGTTCAAGGGGTTCTTCGTGTCTGAATGTGTGTTTAAATGACTCCATTTAGACCCCTTTTCACATGCTGCGGATTTCAATTTCATGTCATAACTGTAATGATATTGCAATCGAGCTAGAACGCTAAAATATTGTGTGCAGATATTTTCTCTTGCCGTGACATTGAAACAAAATTATTTTTAATACATTTTATATTTTCGATTTCAACGTATAATCCAAAATGCCTCCTTATCGTTCCATCTCCTTTGATGAATGGCGACTCTGATATTGCAATGTGTCTATCTTGTGATACGGTGTGTTTACTTTTGAGATATTTTGCCGTGACATTAAAACAAAATTATTTTTAAGGTGGTCCAGGATTCCAATAACGTTGCGACGTCATGATCGTACCGCGTAACGTCATTTTCCACCTCCGACACATAAGAGGCCAGCGAGGGGAAACAATTGACGTCAGAGATCTTTGAAGATAATGGGGGTAGGGATGTTCAAAGCCCTGTGAAGAAAAAAGTAGATCGAAGGTTCCATGTTTTTATTTTATAAATTTATAAAGTTTTCTCCTAAACTTGATTTTGTATTCGTAACGCGTGATTCTTACGGTTCGAAAACTTGAATATATTTCAAATTTATATATTTAAATGTCATATTTACGATAACGATGCTGTTATATTCGTGAAGCCTTAGAAAAGTGAAGATTTCAAACATTGTGGTATTCGTGCGGCTTTACATGAGCAAAATGAATTAAGCCTGATTTTGTCCCAGGCTTAGATCTTTTTACGCGTAGATAGAAAAATCTAGATCGAAAACCCCAATGTTTTTTAACCACATTTTGCTCGACAACACCCCAGGTATCAGCAGTTTAAATATAACGGTAGGTCACCGGACAAAGTTTTGAGACCTGAACCACCTTAAGAAATTTTTTATATTTTCGATTTCAACCGCACCACATATAAGCCAAAATGCCTCCTTATCGTACCATCTGCTTTGATGAATGGCGACTCTGATATTGCATTGTATCTGTATTGTGATACGGCGTGTATACTTTGAAGATTAATTATCAGATTGTCTTGAGCTATGTCATTCCGTGAAGTATTTTGTCCATTAATGTCTTCAATCTAATCGTAATGCTTTCAGAGGAAAATTATCAGCCTTGTTTTGGTAGAATCATGCACCGAACAGGGGCAAACTGATTGCCGCAACTTTCCCAGTTTAGTCACAACGGATGTCCTCCGAATAACAACCAGTTTAATATATTAGATGAGTCCATAACATAGTATCCTTCACTTTGACTTTAGGTACTCCGGTTTCCTCCACCAACCAAACTGACTCTCACCATATGAGTGAAACAAACTTGAGTGTGACATTAAGCCAAATTCCCTCCTCATCCCTCCCACTTTGACTTTATTTCCAATCTTCTCTGTTTCAGACCTTACAGAGTGTAATAAATTGATCATGCTACCAAGCCTTGATTCTATTCAACCGTTCTGAAGATTTGAGGAAAACTGGACATATAAGAAAGATATAACTATTTAACAGTGAAACTGATTATTTCAGCGAATTCGACATGGGCGAAGAATGCTGAAATTTCTGGTCAAATATTAGACCAAGACCACAACACTACCATGCTAAAAGGTGGGGAATCAAAGTCATCAATTTCCATCAGATATGTTAAGAGATCTATTACACGTTTTGTTCTTCGATATTTGTATCCATTTCCGTTAAGCCGGTGTTGTGGGTCGTGCGATCATTACAGTCAAGGTGTCCACATGAGCAGGTACAATAAAAACTTGGCTGGGCTACAGAACATCTTAGGAATCACCCTGAATTCTTGGGATATCTTTGGGTAGAATGCAGACAGAATATCCCCCTGTGGGGTGATGTGGCTTCTTGTCAGTATGCCATTCACCATGGCATGCTATCTGCTAATCACCATTGTAGGACCTGAAAATTCGATCTACGGAATATAACGACGCAATGGTTTCCACATATTAAGCGCCACCTGAAATGATCGCTTGAATAAACTTATTTTGAGATTTTCAATTAAATTATTGTCCAGTGGGTTGAATTTCTATCACCATTGGTACAAGGTAACAACTGTAGGATGAGGGAATGGGTTGCATAACACG
This sequence comes from Hanleya hanleyi, assembly GCA_036873755.1. Lineage (NCBI taxonomy): Eukaryota > Metazoa > Mollusca > Polyplacophora > Lepidopleurida > Hanleyidae > Hanleya > Hanleya hanleyi. The sequence goes on from JAVTVY010027281.1 coordinate 91,470, forward strand.
CTCTGTGAGTGAGTGAGTAGTAGGGTTTACCGTCGTTTTCAACCTTGTTTCATTCATATCACGACGGTGCCTACATGTGCCAGAACACGAGAGTGCTCACAGTTCCTATTACCTTCGACACTGATCAGCCCAGCTAGTACAGCACCCGGTCACCCATCCAGGTGTTGACCGAGCTTAACGTTGCTTAACTGCGGTGATCTGACGAGAACCGGTGTGCCCAACGCTATAAGCCGTACTGTGTGACAGGCTTCCATCTTACCACGAATGATGCCCAAGTGAAACCAATCAAGTTCAATCCCGTCAATCTACCAGCCTAATGACTGTTATCATTATGGAATATATTGAATGTTGCAGAATTGTTATAATAAGGTATCGTAATACATATACATGTAAATGCATAGCCTGGAAGTGATTGCATTCTTAGAGACTGTAATGTTACCGTATGGGATTGCTGAATCTTTGGACATTTCCGTATGATATTCTAAGATTTTGACTAGCCAATTTAACCGTTTCGTCCATGTCTACCATGCCAATAAGACCTTCTAGACAAGGATACATTACAAGGTTCATAATGTTAACAAAGTACCAGACAATGTCGTTGTTTTTCCACTCTGTTAGATAAGGAGACAAGTATGTATCGTTAAATGTGGTAAATCTGTCTGGCAATTGCCCGTGTAAGTAGCTTTTATCACGGTAATACCTTCCTGGCTAAATGTATTCAAACATCGATGTATGGCATTTGCTGGTTGAAGTGCATTAAGCCTTTGGCGATCCCCAGCTCTACTCCGTAGTGTTCAATTGGTCGAAGAGAGCACTAATAACCACCATAATGGCTTACTCTGCTTTATTTCTATGGATATCGGAAAAATGTACGCTAGATTAAGGCACGCGATGTTTCAATCGGCCATGCAAGTATACGTTCTCTTGATATGAATTTAAGCGACTGTGCCAGCAATGAGCGATCAAAAGTTTTGTATGCATTTTCTGGAAAACTGTCGGAACCGAGTTTTTATCGAGGTTAAAGAAACTATGTTTTAAATATGTTTTCTTGCTTTGTACATTCAAACAGATTAAATATTAATGTTAACAATTACAGTTATCTTTCTGTGATTGGTGGTAAGAATGAAGTAATTCTTGTCCCTATCCCTCCTAATGATAAATGGCGTGAGCTCATTAAAAGAAACCTACTTTACTGAAATCAGAACGATAATGCCGGGAGATTATGTTCAATCACAATAGGACTGTGATCACTTAGACAATTAAAACACGGTGTCAACCAGTCTCAATTTCACTTAAACACAGCGGAATGGGGCTGTCCGATTTTACTTCTTCCGAGATAAATTACAACACATATAAGGGAAGTGGGAAGAGGTGCCGACATACTGACTGGGTCATATGAATTCACAGAATAGTCTTCTGGTAAATCTATTCTAAAGCACATACCAAGAATCTAACGATTCGTGATATGTGTTGTATCTCCGGTACGCTTTTATTGTACCTGTTCATGTGGCAACTTGGATGATATGACCACACGGCCCTTAACACCGGCATAAGCGGTATTAGCTATGATGGAAATGCTCTGACAACTCGTATACTGGTAATTGGTGAGCTGTTTCGCTGAGACAACTCGTACATTGGAGATTGGTGAGCTGTATCGTCGTCAGATGTAAATGACGGCAATTAACACAAAAGACTAGTCTGTAAGGCCCGATGTCGACCCAGCCTCAACTTCCCACAAATGCCAACATATATCAAAGACCAAAAGGTCTGTACAGGGGGCGGGCAATACTGGAATTTCACTGGCTGTTAATTGCCAGTGAAAGGAATTACGTGAAATACAGACAGTATTTTGCACTCGCTCACCGATTTACAGCTAACGGCACTTATCTAAATATCAACCAATCGAGTGTCAACATCTGTCTCTTCCACTTGTATCATTCTGTTGAAATGGTGCACACCAGATAGATTTGATGTTAAGATCAACATGAGAAAGAATTGCAGGTATCTTCATTATCTAATGTATACTAAATGAGAATACACTAAACTGATAAATCGAACAAATATTGACGTTTAAGTCAGATAAATTGACAGAAAATAATTAGCTGTCCAGGAAAGTCATAGTAATCATTGTTCCACTGTTGGTGCATCATCCTGCCAAATCAAGAGAGTTTCGTCTAAAAGACTGCCAATTACTCCGGGGGTATTTCGGATTATTCCGTAGATTGGCAGTTCCTATACTGGTCTATCCAAAGAACGAAGATATGCCTCTGTGATCATCGAGACATCTGTCAAGATGGCCAGACAGATTGAAACTGAAGTCGTCATCAATCAAATATGAACGCAATTATGGCTCTGTCAATGAGAACTTGTTCCAAATGATTGCCAGGTTTCGTCGCATTTTGTCCCAATTTAACCTTAGCCGTAAGAGGAAGACAATGCCTTTTTCAACGATATTATATAGGGACATACAAGCAACAAGTGGAATAAGCAATGACTGTAATGACCAGCTGACAAATTCTTAGACAAATCATTTCGCGTTTAGGATTGGACCGCGTCCACGTAATCTGAAGTATATTTAACTACAGAAGGACAGTTGAAACATGAATCACATATTACAGCACTGACAACATCGCGCGGTTGATCATTAAACCCTGAGTGAATAGAGACATAAGCTATTTTACGAGATTTACGTCTTTAAAATGAAATTATTTCTCTTGCTTAAACTAGTGGCGAGACACGGCCTCCCCCTCCCTATCCCACACTCCCATCACACATACGCACGATCCACAACACAAAAAATATTTCCCCATAACATCGATCTCACACCTTAATAGTTTTATAAACCAACAGTGCATTCTGGGATATATTCCAGTTGTAGGCAACAGTGCATTGTGGGATATCTTACAGTTGTAACCAACAGTGCATTGTGGGATATCTTCCAGTTGTAACCAACAGTGCATTGTGGGATATCTTCCAGTTGTAACCAACAGTGCATTGTGGGATATCTTCCAGTTGTAACCAACAGTGCATTGTGTGATATCTTCCAGTTGTAACCTACAGCGCCTTGTGGGATATCTTCCAGTTGTAACCTACAATGCATTTTGGGATATCTTCCAGTTGTAACCTACAGTGCATTGTGGGATATCTTCCAGTTGTAACCTACAGTGCATTGTGGGATATCTTCCAGTTGTAACCTACAGTGCATTGTGGGATATCTTCCAGTTGTAACCTACAATGCATTGTGGGATATCTTCCAGGTGTAACCTACAGTGCATTGTGGGATATCTTCCAGTTGTAACCTACAGTGCCTTGTGGGATATCTTCCAGTTGTAACCTACAATGCATTTTGGGATATCTCCCAGTTGTAACCTACAATGCATTTTGGGATATCTCCCAGTTGTAACCTACAATGCATTTTGGGATATCTTCCAGTTGTAACCTACAGTGCATTGTGGGATATCTCCCAGTTGTAACCTACAGTGCATTGTGGGATATCTTCCATTTACAAAGAAGTTGATTGGTCAATTCAATTTTTTTTTAACAAAATCCAAAACTTTCAGTGGTCTGTGAGAAAAAACTGTTTCCAACGGTTCATTGTCGTAAGATTTTTTATTCTTATTTGTAAATTGGAATTTGACAAATCAGTCCAGGATATCAAACAGGTGACTAGCACGTTCAGCTCAGCCATGTGGGATAAATCATGTGATGTATATAAGTCATGAAGGAGGGCGCGCCTAAAGAGAGACGACTGTGTGATATTTATGGAAACTCAGAGGAGATTAAATCCAGCAGTCATAATGCCCGACACTGGATCATGATTATGTAGACATTTTCATAGCATTTGTTATTAAGTTTAAGAGTTTAAATAATTTAATACAAGAAAATATTCTGACATTATGGTTTCTCATTCGAGCTCAAATTCTGCAGTCAGTTGACCACATCTGTCCTTGAAGAACGGAATGAATAATTCGAGGATATAGCTGTACTCGCAATGTCACTTAATACACTGAACCGATTAATTGGAATGGCAGCCTTAACGACATCTGGCGTTTAACAGAATGGCGGGTAAAAATTATTGGATATCTGGAAATGGTTTGGCAATCAGCTTGGCTATGTCGGGTGCATACTCCCGCCAACGAAAGTTGGGAGCTTTGCCTCTTCATAAAGACAAACTAATTGGCGCATGAAATTTTAGCTGGTTTAGTTCACTGATTGACAATTCATATATATCTCAAGAATATCGATAAGCCTTTGCGGCGAGCAATATAGATGTCGAGATGATAGCCGGATAAATGAAATTTTTTGAGTCGCCATCAATCACACATATATAGACGCAGCTTATGATTATTGATCAATACTGAAAAGATGCCTCGATTGTATTTTCATGTTCCCATCTGTTTTGTTTTTTTTGTTTTTTTTTTTTTGATGAAATGGCACAAGGGAGAGTATTTCTATTTGATATATTCCAGAGACATTCCACATTCCTTTTTAGGAAATTTACAGTTTTTAAGTGTGCCAATCAATTAACTGCGGAAACCATAGTCAAGACCAGTGGTGCACGCTTTGTAATATTGCATGCAGTCAGTTGAGAGTAAGGAAATCCCACCAGTAGACTCTTTTCTTGGATATCGGAACTCTTTTGACATGTCCGAATGGACGACAGGGATATCACATTGCAGCTATGTGAATTTGTTCGATTACACCCTCAAGAAGAACTTGACTTTCTTAGCTCAGCGGCGTCTCAGCGGCTCTACATTTGACAGCCCCTCTGTCGAATACCGACATGAAGATTACGTGCATGCGAAATAACTGTCTCTCAGATTAACCCATTTAAAAGTTTTTTATTTATATACGAGTCGGAATGAGCAATCGTCATTAAAACTGATCCTAAGGATTAACTAGAAAATGTCAATATTTTGAAACCGACAATTGAAAATACTAATTCATTATAATTACGATATAGCTTCCATGCTCCCACAAAGAAGGATGTTCCACACATGTAATCCTGACTGGCGCCAGTAGTATATAAAAGTTAAATTGAGTCGGATTTAAGGGCAGATAACTCTGTTTGAACAATTTTTCCGAAGATAGCCGCCATAGGGCGCCACCAGACTTGTGACCAAAAAATACCTCCGAATACAGGAGAGTTCCAATTTTTGCAGGTCAAAAAATAGTTCTTTGACCTTTGTATTCATCCGCGGTGATGCGGTCTGGCGGTGATGCGGTCGCGGAAGAAAGCCTCCGCGGAGAAAAAGTAGTCCCTAGACTGGAAATACACTGCATGGTCCGATTGGGTCGAGTGAGGTATCAAAGTGAAGCATTCGTGAAGGGGCATCTGATGGGCTGGGTGTGGGGTTGAAATATCGTCATTCTGCGCATGCGCGGTGGCCAAAGGGTATGAAAATAGACGTTTTGGAGCTAAGGGAGCCACTAATGGTCCAATGGGGTCATATGAGGTATCAATGTGAAGCATTCGTGAAGGGGCATCTCACTGGACTAGCGGCTCGGGCGTTGTCACCATTCTGTGCATGCGCAGACAGGGAATTGTGGGAAATGGGTATGGAAATAGACGTTTTGGGATCTAGGGGAGCCCCTAATGGGCCGATGAAGTCGTATGAGGTATCAATGTGAAGCCTATGTGAAGGGGCATCCAGTCATGGGTGGGTGCATGTAAAATTGTTCCTGAAAAAAAAAAAAAAACGGAACACGGACTTTATCGAAAAATCCTGGAAAATGCCTATATGGGGTATGGGGGGTATATAGGTCGCCGGGCTTAACTGGGCCTGCCTATCAATAGAGTTATCTCCCCCTAGTTCCAGGGTGGGTGTATGAAAAATTTTTCCTGAAAAAATACGGAACACGGACTTTATCGAAAAATCCGGAAAATGCCTATATGGGGTATGGGGGGTATAGGACCATCCTGGGAAACCTACTTCTCGACATTTGCGGTATAGGTTGTGGGGTCTCGTTTTCTTAGTCTCGTCAAGACAAACATGATAGGAAGTGTCGCGGAGCGAATCGTTGAAATTTTTGGAAAAAGTTCAGGGAGACCCATATAGTCCCATACTAGGGGTATAGGACCAGTGTTTGTCCCACTGGGAAACCTACTTCTAGACATTTGCGGTATGGTTGTTTGGATTTGTTTTCTTAGTCTCGTCAAGACAAACATGATAGGAAGTGTCCCGGAGCGAATCGGTGAAATTTTTGAAAAAAGTCACCGAGGCCTGGGTAGGCTCATATAGACCCATATACCGAATGGGTCGTGGAAGGTGTCAAAGTGAAGTTTGTGTGGGTTAGAGTCAGAACGGTGTGTTTTTAAGTCGCGTTAATCTGCGCATGCGCAGTTGGTTGTAGTAAGTAAAGTGGCCATTTTGGGGCAGTACATGAAGGTATTTGGGGTCGAGATGGGCTATTCACGGTTCGAATGCGTCCTGGAAGGTGTCATCTTGTAGCTCTCGGGGTGTAGACCCCGACTTTAGGGCTGCCCACGTCACCTGTGACGTCATCGGTGACGTCATCAGTACGGGTAGTAAGTAAAGTGGGCATTTTAGGGCAGTACAAGAAGGTATTTGGGGTAGAGATGGACCATCCTTGGTCCGAATGCGTCCTGGGAGGTGTCATTTTGTAGCTCTCGGGGTGTAGACCCCGATTTGGGGGCTATTCACAGCATCGGTGACGTCATTGGTGACGTCATCAGTACGAGTAGTAGCGAAAGTGTGCATTTTGGGGCAGTGAAGGAAGGTATTTGGAGTAGAGATGCTTCATCCTCAGTCCGAATGCGTCGTGTGGGGTGTCATCTTGTAGTTCTCGGCGTGCAGACCTCGATTTGAGGGCTGTCCACAGCATCTGTGACGTCATTGGTGACGTCATCAGTAGGAGTAGTAGCGAAAGTGAGCATTTTGGGGCAGTGAAGGATGGTATTTGGTGTAGAGATGGACCATCCTTGGTCCGAATGCGTCATGGGAGGTGTCATGTTGTAGCTCTCGGGGTATATACCCCGATTTGAGGGATATCCACAGCATCTGTGACGTCATTGGTGACGTCATCAGTACGAGTAGTAGCGAAAGTGGGCATTTTTAGCAGTGAAGGATGTTACTTGGTGTAGAGATGGACCATCCGCGGTGCGAATGCGTCGTGTGAGGTGTCATCTTGTAGCAACGCCCACCAACGCCATTCTTAATGCTTCAACGCCCTGGTGAAATAGCTCAGAAGCTCTGATATTCCATGGAATTGTCACTAATTCTTCGAAATGCAGTGACGCCCGTCGACGCCCGTCGTTACACCTTAACACTCTAACATAACGCCATGATATAGACCGGAGAGAGAACAACAACAGCAGCAACAACAACAAGGATGACACATGAGAGAACAACAACAACAAGAAGTTTTTTTCATATAGTTTATTCTCCCCAATGTTACATCATACCCACGCTGGGGGAGCCGCGTTGGGTATATTTACAATTCAAGAAGATTCTTGGCCAATCAGAGGCCACCATTTGCATCTGTCATATTCGTTCCTGTCCGTTAGATGTATTCTCGGCTACTCTTGTCCAATCAGAAGTCGCCATTTCAGAAAGTTCCATCTTCGGCCATGTTCGCTCTGAACCGTTTGTTCTAATCGTCATCGGACAGGCCAGGATACCGTTGAGGAAACATATCCTCAGATAGTTGTTTGCGCATTCTGAGTATCTATCAGTGCATGGGTGAATACTTTCATCCGATGGGGGTGGTGGGTCAGTTTAACCACGAAGAACGTAACATTGGTGACCCTCTCCACTATCCACTTGGTGTTGGGACGCTGTTCATAGGCCCATTCCAAGGGATCCACAGTGTCCAGTTGGGCCAGCATCGTCTCTAGCGATGCCCGATTGGTGATTGTGAAAGGATGGTCGTACACTGGGTTGATGGCACTGGAATAGAAATAGCACAATTCACGCGTCATCTTATGGCATAAGATGTACCCAAATGCTACATTTAATGTGAAGGACGTAGGTTGGTCATTGAAGATGGCTTCCACGTAGCTGCGTAGACGGGCGAGGTTGGTCAGTCGGAAATTGTACAAGTCCAATATAGGGCGATGACGGTGGAAGCAGTGTCGGATCATGGACCAATGGCGTCGATACATCTCACTCACTGGATGATCTTCGGGTAAGAGATCGCTGGGAACATCCACCGCATCTTCCAGAAAATGTTCGTTGTTGTCAGGCGTATGACTGGAAACAGTAATGCTAGGGACCGGCTGGATATCTAGGCTCTTCTGAGCTGTGGGTATAGGCGGGCTCTCCGTGATCGCATCACCAGTGGCATTCTCCTCCCCGGGTTCATCTTCAGTGGATCTGTCCCTCCTGGGTGCCTCTTTAGTGGAAAGTTGTCCCTCATGCCGTGGTGACGGACCATGAATCAAACGCTCATGCCGTTTTAACTGACTGGGTCGTTTGAAGAGTTGACCACATTCTTCGCATGGACGCTTGGGTGGCCCATGAATTGAACGTTCATGGCGCTGTAAATGATCTGGGCGCTGAAACGACAGTGTAGGCCTACATATCGTACAGCTATACCGGGCGGTTCCATCGTGCTTGGTAGCCTCATGGCGGCGCAAGTCGTGCCGGCGAGTGAATGATTTCGAGCACGTAGTACAAGTGAACATCTTGGTGGTTGACAGAGTGTCTGATGAAACGGCCAGGCCGTTTCCTTTTTATAGCAAGCTAGCTGTTGATCTATTTTTAGCACAATCAGTTCAACTTGGATGTCAGCGACAAGAACCCGGATGTAGGCGCGGACGTCATTGACAAGAGCCCGGATGTACAAGAACCCGGATGTAAGCGCGGACTTAGGCGAAAGCATCCTAGTACCCGGATGTAGGCGCAGACGTGTACCTAGTACCCGTCCATTGGTTCTTTTCTCGATCGCTCATTGGCTCTTTTTCTCGACCGCTGATTGGTCCAAATGGAACTGCGCAGCCTTCCCAGGTTCATTTACAATCCCATTTTTGGGGTTCAAGCTCTGTATATAACGATGCCGCAACATTGTCGCCGAACCTTGCCGAAAGGGAGACCTTTAGACCTGGATGTCACCTTTTGACCCGCGCGCACACTTCCGGACAACCCGCGCGCGTCCGGATAACACGCGCGCGCGCTGCGGCCGGGCCGGGCCGGGCCGGGCCGGGCCGGGCCAGGGTGCGAGCCGGGAAAGTTGGAGGTAGTGTTTGAGCATTCTGAAAAACCGGAAGTGACGTCACACACACTTGCGCAGACCCACCAAACCACGTGAATGTTAGTCCAGGTGGATGCTCCCCCACCTCGCTAGACCACAAAAACGTCTATTTGCATAATACGGCCAGACTGCGCATGCGCAGAATGACCCTATTTCTACCCCCACATCCACGCCATCAGAGGCTCCCTCACATAGGCTTCACATTGATACTTCACTCGATACAATCGGCCCACTAGGGGCTCGCCTCGACCTCAAAACGGCTATTTCGATAATACGGCCTGTCTGCGCATGCGCAGAATATTGAAAACAAACAACACACTAGTCCAGTCGGATGCTCCTTCACGAGAGCTTTAAAATAAGACCGCATACGACACCATCGGACCACTAGTGATCCACCTAGACCTCACAATGGCCACCCAGTATGCACCTATGCACTAAACCAGTATGGATGTATATACAGGCCTACCCGGCACTTAAAAAAAAAATTCATAGCTTTTCCCATCGTATTTTTGATGGTGAGACGAAGAACCCCCACGGCCCATAGTAAAATCCACAAAAAATGACCACCCCCTAATACAGGCAAAATAGATGGAAATGTGCGAATCAGGGGACATCACCGTCGCCTACAAGAGGGTTGGCCTAGTCTGAGTTGTCTCCCTTGCGTCAGAGTGTGTAGATGGGGCTACGATTCGAAATCAACCAGGATCCGGGGACATTGGCCGTGGGCCGCCATTTTTCTTACACAAACAGACCTGCACGGATGATTTTCAACCTTTTGCAAGTGATTGTACCATACAAAATTATATCAAACTAACGGGCAGGTGTATGTATCTAATTCATTCACACCACGGAAGACCACATGTTGGTGCCCGATGACGTCATACTCTGTCGATCAGCATACGTACGTTGTGTGACCGCCAATTTTCCTTTGTTTGTGCAAACTGGACAATAAACGCTTGACACTGGGGTCGCACTCTATCGTAGACTGGCCATAATAACATGGTACAACACCTATAGATTATGTTTATTGGTCCCCATGGGTTCAGATATTTGTTTTTGGTGTAAAATGCCTACTCTGTGGAGAGGGTTGCCCATGTTGTTTTTTTTGATGAAATACGATCTGCCAAACTATGTACACTTGACCATAAAAATAAAATCTTACCCTCCCCGCCCCAGTTTCATCGAACACATACGTTTATGGGATCAAAACATTTTTTTTTTTTAATTAACAAAACTATACATTTTTTTAATTAACAAAACTATACATTTTTTTTTTAAATGAGACCGCTCACAGAATGTAAACAATCAGGGTCGTAGCCAGGATTTACTGTGGTTCGCCACAACCCCAAAAGGGCACATCAGGGGGTTCGCTGTATGGGAAAAGGGGCAAATAGGGGGTTCGCTTCAGTTTGAAAAGGGCATTTATATGAGAAACATATATTTCCGAAAGGGGGGGTTTCCCCGAACCCAAAATAACCCACCTGGCTACGGGCCATAGCCCAGTCGGTACGTTTGGTGTACGTCGCTAAAGGTCATCGCGTACGTTGGCATGACACCGATTTTGCACCCCCAGTATGGGACTATATGGGTCTATATGGGTCTCGGTGACTTTTTTCAAAAATTTCACCGTTTCGTGCCGGGGCACTTCCTATCATGTTTGTCTTGACGAGACTAAGAAAACAAATCCAAACAACCATATCGCAAATGTATAGAAGTAGGTTTCCCAGTGGGACAAACATCGGTCCTATACCCCTAGTATGGGACTATATGATTTGAATGGGGCGTGAACTTTGGACATGTCTAGACTTGTTTGTGTTTGTCTGGGGTTTTTCCCCATAATGGTGGCTAATCCGCCATTTCGGAGCCGCCATTTTGTAGCCGCCATTTTGGAGCCGCCATTTTGTAGCCGCCATTTTGGAACCGCCATGTTGGATCCGCCATTTTGGAGCCGCCATGTTGGATCTGCCATAGAAAAACGTATAAAAGGAGGTGATTTTTAGTGGTTTGGTGTATTCATTGCACTACCCAACGGAGCTATCTGACCTACCTGCCTGCCTGCCTGACCAGTCTGCCTGCTTGCCTACCAGCCTGCCTGCTTCACCAGCCTGCCTGTATGAGACGTGAAGATTTTCCAGGGGACCCAGCAGCACCTCCGGTTGAAGTCTTGCCTGAAGACGAGCGTGTGAGGGACATTTATCAACGTCACTGGGCTACCATACGCCATTGTTTTCATCGGCATCGCCCGATATTGGACTTATATAATTTCCGGTTGGAAGAAAACATCCGTCTACGTAGCTACGTGGAAGCCATCTTCAACGACCAAGATACAGCCTTCAAGTTAAATCTCACTTTTGGATACATCCTTCGCCATAAAGAGACAGACCAGCTCCGTTATTATTATCCCAGCAATAATACCCGGGTGTTTGACCAGCCGTTCACCATTATCCATCGACCGTCCCTGAACACGGTACTGGAAAAATTAGAAAGCTTGGATAGTTTGGAATGGGTACGACAACAACGACCAAACACAAAATGGCAAGTGGAGATGACAACCAATGTTACGTTTTACGTCACTAAAATGATCGATCACCCTATCGGCGCCCCCATTCATCTCCCGGACTGGTTGAAACACAGAGAAGCCATGTACGCTTTAGTGAGTGGAAGCAGTGGGCCCTACACCGATCGGAAATGTTTATTCCGATGCCTGGCTGTCCATCTCAACAAACGTCCACCCAAAGATTGCAATAAATTGGCCAACCAGTATTGGGAAGACTACTTACGTGAAAGGAACATGAAATATCGGGACTTTCGCGGGGTCCCGTTATCGCAGCTGAATGTGGTGGAAAATTTATTCCACGTGAACATTGTCGTATACAAATTAGAGCAACACGTGGATGTCGACAACGACGCCCCACAACTCACCGCCCGACTCGTACATCGTTCCCCGGGAAAATACGACACAACCATGACATTGAATTTGTACGAAACGGACACTGGCGGGCATTTCTCGTACATCACGGACATCAACAGGTATGCCCAGTCATACATCTGTAGTAAATGCCAACGCGTGTTTGACCAGTCTGGGCACCTACATAAGCACGAGAAGAGTTGTGACCAGACCACCAACCGGAAATTCCCCGGCGGCGTATTCCACAACACTCCGACCATCTTTGAAGACCTGGCAGATGAGGGTATCGATGTGCCCATGGACCACCGTTATTTCCCGTACAGAGCGTGCTATGATTTTGAAGCCCTATTAGAACCCATGGAAAAGATATCGGCTAAAACTCAATGGACTCAGCATCACATTCCTTTGAGTGTGAGTATTCACACCAACGTACCCGGTTACGACACGGCTCCGGTGTGTTTCGTCTCTAACGGGGACCCCCATGAACTGATTACACGGATGATGAACTACCTTGAAACCCTCAGTCAAGTCAGTGCGGCACATTTCGCGTCGACTATCTACTGTGATGTATTAGCGGCACTTGAACCCTATGCGCAGAAACTGAAACTGCGTTTATTGGAATACATGAACCAATTACCCGTCCTTGGATTTAACTCGGGCCGATATGATTTGAACTTAATCAAAGAATTCTTGTACCCGTACCTCGCTAAAGCTGGGAATGTGAAATTCATTATTAAGAAGACAAACAACCACGTCGCTCTATCCACAACTTCACTCCGATTCTTAGATGTACGTAATTACCTGGCGCCGAATTACAGCTATGAACAGTGGGTGAAAGCGTACGACTGCGCGGAGAGGTAAAGTTGCTTTCCCTACAACTACATGACGAGTCTCGAGCGTCTGGACGAAACCCAGTTACCACCCCAGGAGGCCTTTTACAACGATCTCAAAGGAGAAGCATTATCTACCACCCTGTATACCGAACTGCAACAGGTGTGGGTCCGTGAAGGAATGCAAACTCTCCGAGATTTTTTCGTCTATTACAACAATTTGGATGTCATCCCTTTTCTGGAAGCTACCGACAAAATGTCCGCCTTCTACCGAGATATGGGTGTCGACGTATTCAAAGACTGTGTTAGCATTCCCGGTCTGACCCTGCGGTATCTGTTCCAGGATTTACCCACGTTCTTCGCTCTCGTCGATCAGAAAGACGCCGACATGTTTGACTGTTTGAAGGGAAATATCGTAGGCGGCCCCGGTATTATATTCCATCGGTACCATGAGAAACAGCTGACCCATATCCGAGGAGAAAAATTGTGTGAGAAAATAATAGGATTCGACGCCAATGCCCTCTACCTATCGTGTTTGAGTAAACCTATGCCGGCCGGTCATTATACGCGGTGGCTCCCTGAGGGTCGAGCATTCAGAGCTCAACGATCTACGAAACATCAAGCAGAACAATGGCTGGATTGGGAAAGTCAGCGACGAGGCGTCACTATCCGTCACCAAGGCAACCACACGGAAAAGCGAATTGGAGATCGGCGCCTTCCCGTGGACGGATTTGCTATCATCAATACAGTACCGACCGTGTTTCAATTTCACGGCTGTTATTGGCACGGTCATGAGTGTTCGTTCGCGGGAGGGCGCTATAACGGGCGCCGTGGACTGACCCCGGCCGCCTTACGTGAAGAAGTACAGCAGAATCGAGATTACATTTGTGGACTGGGCTATGCCTATGAACAGCTATGGGAATGTGAATTCCACCACATGCAACGTCGTCAACCTGAGTTATACTCGTTCTTACACGCTCACGACCGACTACTGGATTATCGGACTGTTATCACCATGACCGACATCCTACGCACTGTTGAGACGGGAGACCTCTATGGATTCGTGGAATGTGATCTGCACGTCCCTGACCACTTGAAAGACACGTTTGGCGAATGTCCGCCATCTTCAAAAACACCGAGGTGAGTCGAGATGATATCGGAGCCCATATGCGCGCATACGCTGAAGAACACGACTACCTAACGCGACCACAGCGTATGTTGATCGGCAGCATGTTTGACGAAAAAATCTTGCTCGGTACCCCTCTGCTTCAGTGGTATATGAGGCACGGACTGGAAATTACGAAAATATACCAAGTCATAGAATTCACCCACCCAGGCTTGTTTTGAGAAGTTCGCGAACGACGTCACTACCGCCCGTCGCCAAGGAGACGCCGACCCCAGTAAAGCCATCATCGGGGAAACCATGAAATTACTTGGGAACAGCGGATATGGAAAAACGGTAACGAACCAGGACCGTCACGTGACCGTGAACATTTGTAACACGAAACAAGCCCGCAAACCCGTGAATTCACCTCTATACCGACACATGGAGATGATTGACGACACCACCTACGAAGTGACGTCAGCCAAAAAGACCATCACATATAACCTGCCGCTCCAAATAGGATGTATGGTGTACCAGCTGGCCAAATTGCGAATGCTGGAATTCATATACGATTTCATGGGCGTGTATTTCCACCAATCAGACTGGCAATTGATAGAAATGGATACCGACTCAGCATACATGGCCGTTTCCAACCCGGACTGGGAGTCACTCGTCAAACCAGAATTACGTGCACAATATGAGGCGGAACGGGACCAGTGGCTACCCCGACGCGACCACTACACCTACGACAAGCGGACGCCCGGCCTGTTTAAACTGGAGTGGAGCGGTGATGCCATGATCGCCCTGTGTTCGAAAACTTACTTTTGTGACGGTGATGACAACAAATTCAGTTGTAAGGGGGTGAGTCGACGCGACTCCAACATCAGCAAGGCCCTGTACCTGAATGTCCTCCAGAGCCAGGCCAGTGCGAGTGGCACTAACCGAGGTTTCCGTATCATCGACCACCAGATGCGCTCGTATACCCTTCACATACTTTTACCCCAAGCGCAAAGTCCTGCCCGATGGTGTGACTACAACCTATCTTGACATTTAGAGTGATAAATACGAACACTGCGAATATTCCACTGGACTAACGAACTGTTCTATAATTCAATTTTTATGGATACCAAACGCCTTTGATAAGACAGTTATATGTTCTATGAGTACTGATGATATTGCACCGGACTAACGAATTAAATGTTGTATATAGGTTCAATAATTCAATTCAATTTTATGGGTACCAACCGCCTTTGATAAGGCATGATAAGAGGAACTCGCTGTTGTATATAGGTTCTATGAGTACTGCGGCTATTGCACCGGCTTTGTTGGGCTGAATTAACTGCTGTATATATGTTGTGTTTTCTGTTATAAAATGTGTGTTTTCTTCCATACAACATTGTGAGTTTGGCAATGCACAAGCCCCCCTGTTCTGGGCTTCAGTTTTCACATGGTTGTTCTCACGTTGTTGTTGTTACTGAATAAAAAAAAATGAGATCTCACCAAAAAACCCTGTCTTGTGTGTTTTATTCATAATGCATAAATGCCCAATGTGGAGATTCAGTCAAACTGAAATCAGTGGTGTAGGATGGGGCCAAAATGTAACCCATCAATGTTAGAATGCAAGAGCACTATAGTAAAATAGAGAGCCAATGAAATCAGCCCACAGACCAAGTACGTGTTTTGGTCTAGGTTTGGAGCGGGCATTTCATTGAGGTGCGTGTAAAGGAAGACGGTGAGTGAAGACTCGTCCAACACGTATAGATTAAGTTTATTACTATAAGTTCTATGTAGCGCGCTGCGGCCGGGGAAAACCCCCAGTCAGGGTGTACATTCCGTGGGACTACTTTCTCTCCGCGGAAGCTTTCTTCCGCGACCGCATCACCGCCAGACCGCATCACCGCGGATGAATACAAAGGTCAAAGAACTATTTTTTGACCTGCAAAAATTGGAACTCTCCTGTATTCGGAGGTATTTTTTGGTCACAAGTCTGGTGGCGCCCTATGGCGGCTATCTTCGGAAAAATTGTTCAAACAGAGTCATCTGCCCTTAAATCCGACTCAATTTAACTTTTATATACCACTGGCGCCGTTGTTCCTATTTTATTTGGCATTTATTTGGCCAGCTTCACTCAGCTTCAATTTAAGTATTATAAAGTGGCAGTTGACCAACTGAAATCCAAAAATGGTGAAGCCATCCAACAGTAAACGTCGAAATACTGAGAGTGCAAACAAAAAACAAATCAATAAAGTGTGAAGCTTACCATTAGACTGTGTTACTTCCGGTTAATCTAAACTATACACAATATGGAAGAAGCTCGTGCAAAACTAAAGGTTATCGTACAAGCACAGACAAAAGTAATTCATTTTTACATTTTATTTGACAATGAATTTTAAACTATTTCCCAAATTTATCTAAAATTCATTGTAAACTGTATGGTTATAGAACAGTATTTGTTTGAGAAAATTTCCCTTTCTCTATTTTGCAAGAGCTTTTTTGTGTTGTGTTTAAAAAGATACACAGATCCAATATCTAACAACTATCGGTTTTGTTGCAGTGCATCACCATTCATCCCTCAATGAGAAGCCATTTCTCGGAGCCAGCAGTCTCGACTGTGGGTGTATACCAGCACACATCAGCTGAATAGACGATGTAATTTCGAAGTTTTCTGGTTGGGCGAATTTGTGGAATGGCGATCATCGGGATTCGACAATACAAATGCAGATGCCGAATATTTGTACGTGACGTTGACATACATGTACGCAGTAGTCTAGTCTCGAAAAGGATGGGAGAGTCATAATATTTCCCTTTCTGGAATTTGTATGCCAATAGAAGCTCCTGAACCTTGCAACAATACACCGGTATTTATATTAACTCACGCCATGCATCAATTTCCACCATTGCAAAAACATTTAAATTTTAGATTGAGGGTACATTTCAAAATTGAACAAGGAATCATATTAGCGAATCTTTCTCATGTCGACGGAAATCTCGCACAATTCGTTAAAAACAACAAATGTTTTCAAAACATACTTTTTTTAATGAACGATTTTAATGGATTTTGATATTTATCCAGAAAATTCTTTTTCCTTAATGTGGCAAATTGTTGTGCACAGCTAGATGCTTGAGACCTGAAAAGGAAATATGAATATATGAATCACCACTCAAAGATACATATTAACGGATAAATATCTTTCAGAAAGCCAAATAACAAGCACTCATGAAATCCTTTGAAACGAGCCTTGTTTCACATTGTTATATGCGAGTTAATAATTAATAAACCAGTTATAAATATGAGACTCACATGTATGCCATACTTGTTTTCATTACATGTGGCAGTGCTATTTTGGACAGATTCTTTTTTTCTGGACACTTCGTCTTGTTACACACACAGCAATCATGGATATGGACAAATCTGCACATGTTTTAAAAGGAAGTCGAATCTCATCAGTGTTTAAAATTTTAGTCATCTAGACCATTATTTCTGTAAAAACTCAACTGCTTTTAATGGCAGATACTGGCGGGGAATCCAATTTTCTGAGTGCAGAATTTAATGCACCAAATGTGTGTAAATAGCTTGCATTTATCAAGGAGATTCTCTTCTTCACTTCTATGTATCCATTTTGGCAATTGGCACTATGTGTCTCGAACGCACAAGAAATTTGCAACAAGGTGCCGCTGCCCTCAATGCATTGTCTATAGCACTTGCTGGTTTGCTTAGCGCCGTGGGGGTACCTGAAACAATCCTCTGATTTTTCGCGACAAGAAATATTTTAACTTATAAACATACGCCAATGAAATAAATAGTATACGACTAATTAGTTCATGTCTAATCTGATCAATTGTAGCTGCAGTTGAAAAAAATAACGTCATTTGATTCCAAGGTATTCAAATATTACCCTCAATAGTACTCTCGACATGGAAATGCTGTTGATCTCTCAATGCGCTTAACATGCAGATGGAAGCAGCGATATACATAAAAGATGTCAAAGGTCATTTCTGAGTGGAGATATCTGATGCCTTTCACCCCAAGAGGTTTATTATCATGAAAATTACATGAGAATAATCTATAAGAAACGTCCAAAATAGCACTGTAACATGTAAAGATTTTTAACTTGCTGAACACACATAATCGAGGATATATCTACAATGTGTCTGCTGCATTCGTTACGTCTTATTCTATAATATGTGATGAATCTTACACACATTGTCAAGACAGGTACCAGAAAATGTCAGCCCCACTTTAGTACCAATAATCAATTATTATCTATTATGATCATAGATAGCTATAGTCAATATATCATGATGTTACTGCTAATGATAGTTTGTCTACTACGTCCGTCAAGTTAGACAATCGCCGACTGAATTGTGAACTGTAAACCGCTCTCTAACTTCCTATGCCTTGTCTACTTCAGAATACATCCAAACGTCATCGACAGAGGGGTTTTAGCCACTGTTGATTACCTGCGACAGCTGATTGAAACCCAGCGTTGTAATCACACGCCACTTCGTTCTTCGTGTAATCTTTTCTGTCATCAACATAATCATCGTTTTTGCCTGGGCCACCGACTAGGGCCCCATAGAGGATATGGGGATCAGATTTCGTGGTCTGTTCATGTTCCCAGTCACACGTTGAGGGAATATTGGGACAGGATCTGAATAGGAAACAATCGATGGAAGTTTTGTATAAATCATAATCATATCGTAGGTCTTTTTGTGTCTTAGGATCATGATCATATTATAATCTCATTGAAGTTTATTGACATTGAGTCTGTCGCCAGGAATATGTGTGGTATCATGACCAGAAAGGAAGCTTTCTTCAGTACCAGTGGGCGGGACTGTTGGTATGAAGGGACAGATGAAAGCTCCACACAGTCAGGATATTTTCTAGCTCTTTTCTCACCTTTTCTTTAAAAAAAAACACTTAATAAATTACATTTCGTTATTTTTAAGACGGTAAATGTCACCAGGAGACAATTGATTGTACGACACATGAATGAATATATTGAAGAACTGTTTGACGGTTCTGAAACATTGGAAAAGACATTTTTCCCCCAAATACGTCGAAACGTATTTTATTCTCATCCAAGAATAATCAAGAAATTGGAGACGGACAAGAAATTACTTAAAACAAAAAGAAAAGTCAAGACTATATTTCTTGTGAGTCTGTCATTCTTTTGATTTTTCGTGGATGAGAAAAAATACGTTTCCATCTATTTGGAGTAAATCAAAAGAATTTTCAACGTTGAAGAGCAGTCCAAATGTTCTTCAATATATTGATTTCTGTGTAGTTAAAACTCAATTGCACTATGTTGGAAAAGGGAAAGTGTGTTTTTTAAGAGAAAGGCTTAAACTATACGAACAGTCAACAGCCGTGTTTAAATCCCTAAATTTAGTACGATAGGAAAAATAAATTCAGTACGATAGGATAAATTCAGAACGTGTAACCAAACCAAACAATCAGTTTCCCATTATGTGGCGATCGCGTTTTCTGAGCATCATCTAAGGTCATTGGCGCTTGCAGGTAATATCGTAGACCATTAAGTGTCACAGGAGTAATTATCTAAAAGATGCATGTAGAATGGCCGATGTGGGGTGAGTAATTATGCCTTGTACTATTAATATATCCATACTATCGTCCGACTAAGGTATCACCAATCACCAGTATAGGCCTTCTTGCCTTGTGTAAATCTACAAATAATACCACATGACACTCTCACGTTATGGCATACATATCTGTTTCCGGATTTCATCAAGATGTGGTTATTTGGTCATACTTACGCAGACCTGTGGTGAGGCTTGGTTGGAGGATTATGACCAAATCCAACCACATAACTCCTTCCACCATCACCCAAGGCATAATGGACTTGACTCATAGCCCACTTCCGGTAGGCCACTGCATTTATTCCATAGTCGGCAGCCATCAACGCTATCATTGCCATATTCTCTAATATAAGTAACAAGGCAATAGATATTATTAACCCAGTGTAAAACAGAATTGGTGATTGGTTAAAAAGTCGGGTCGTATACATCTATACATCTCTAGCAATGTGTTGCTACCCTATGTATATAAAAGCAGCACATGTGCGATTGGAAACAATGGTCTTGCTCCGAAGCTTAAGCTGATTATATATCAATATTTATGGACAAACTTTAGCCCACTCGTCAAAATCTAATGAATAAATAATATAGTGCATCATTTTCACTTAAGTTTCCGAAATATAACTGATCAAAAAGTGTCATTTGTCACAAATATAAAAGTCAGTTTCCTCACGAAAGCAGATCGAAATGAATGGCTGTTGATTGTGTTGTGGAGGCAATAGCAAAATCCGGACAGTTTCGTAACCGAAATGATCCGCTGAATTTGTCCGTTGTGCGTAAGGTTGTTCTGAACGATAAACCTTATTTAATAGGTTTGCTAGAAGATAGAAAGGCTTGAGGGATAAGACAACTTCGTTATTCATGTTTTCCCCACGGCTCTTTTCGTTTGAGGCTTCTGGATGTACGAGTTCGGAAAGAGTCGAAACTTTTCATTCAACCCGAATAACTAAGAGTGTCTTTAGAAACATTGACTTCTTCCAGTTGGGCGTCAGAGCCAACTTTCAGTGGCTGTCCTCTTAGTATTTGAGACGCGTCCATCAGGCGATGTGGTCAACAGTGTCATATAAAGCGATGCGTAACAGGTTAATACTATTTGGACGTTTCTGTGAATGAACGGTCTTTCATCAGTTCGAAATGACTCAAAATGAAGATTTTGAAACACGAAACAATAGCACTTGACTTGGGATTGTTCAGCCATGGTTATACAATATATCCTAACACAAACTAACGAAAACCATTAATCAGTCGTTTCCTAGAGATGAAATGTAACTCACCTCAGGTCAAAAATATAGAACGGAATCCAAAAGCTGGTCAACATTGAAGAAACAAATGTATTACCAAGAAAATATAAGACGTACGAGCATATCTGAGCGGTCCCCACTCGAGTCTCCAGGCGAGCCCTTTAGGGGTGTAGGGAATAGAACCACCGGGCATCCAGTCATGGTATGTGGCAATAATATCTTGTTTGTATACGTCCTTCTGGGTGAATTTGTACAAGAGAAGCTGAAAGAATACCACAATATAGTAAGTAGAAATAACCCTGCAGATTTGAATTTTACGGATTTCCCCTAAGCCACAATCCATAAGGCGTTTAAAACAGGGTCATATCAGATTCGAACTTTTAAGTGAAGGAAAACCTCGTTTAATAAAACATAATGAACATACATGTAATCATTCAAGAAATATTCTGTAAAGGCTGATAGTAAACATGGGATTAAATGGTGGCCTGCTCACAATAGGACTTTCTGCATGTTCTGGAGAGTACTTACGTTTGCGCCTGCGTTCTTCTCGTCCCAAGATTGTCCCCAGGCAGCGCCAGCAATGGCAGCATGGTGAGCCTCGGCATCGTGTAGGTATTTAGAGTCATTTGTAGCGTAGTGCAACCAGCACCCAGCCCACACTAATTCATCCTCGTAAGCTGCGGATCTGGAAATGACATAGCAGATCAAATTTTAATGTAATCGTGTGGGTGCATTCATTATTCGTGAACCAGTTAAACGTGTCCGTTAATTTGATGCGCCAGACAAACCTTTGGTAGTCTGTTCACCAGGAGCTGTGGAGATAAATGGATTTTTATGGAAAATATGAACATTTAGTGATGTGATTCAAATGAGAGTTCGTGGGGGCTACAGCCCTTTGCGGAAGGTGCCTGATCTCCCATGACTGACTGCCGCTCTTCAAGTTTAGAGGTATGAAAAGCTGAATCCAGGAAATAGTGGCATCGGTTTCACTTTTACCAAAGGCACCCGCAATTATTTTGAATAATGTATTGATAAACTATTCCAGAATATTTGTTTGAAATACTATTCTGTTTACATTTTCTACATGAACCGATAGAACATGTACACGTGCACATCAGAAACTTAATTTTCTAGAAAAATAGAATGTTCAGTTACTAAAATTATTTATGAGGGCATTTGGTACTTACCGGAAGTTCCCTGCAACAACACTCCCATAATCGAACAAGGGAGATGAAACCCTTCCGAATTAGGTTATACTGAAGCGATTGGATACCCATCATTTGAAAATAATTCTTTCACACCTGCATTTGTCGACAGTGTGATGACCATACTGTCTTATCTTAATATAAATTCAAATTGATGTATTGAAGTAGCATGGCTATGCTACTGAACACCTGCCAGCCGATGTGACACATAAGTAAGCCTGGTTCTATGTATATTGCCGTCATTATTATGTTGTCACACGATGACAATACGAAATCATAGATGAAAGATATAACTGTTTATTGATGAGATTGGTATGAATAGCAAGCGTCAGATCCGACATTCAATATTCATCCGTCGTCCAAAAATAATTTCCCCGTCAATGATCGAAATACCTATACCCCCCTGTAGACGTATCAAGACCTTTATAACAAACCCATGTGAAGAATAAAACGATTTCCCTACTCCGATTCCCCATAGTTGAATAGTGAACGTCTACCGGGAGCGACGCTCCATTTATGAACAGTGATTTATTACCTCAGTGGCCTTTATGATTTTCTGCATAATGACCCCCTTACTACTTCCGTGTTTCGCAAAGTGGATCAACTTCGAATGGATATCGAAGGGGTCTACTCAGGCATGATTTATATGACATATCTTTACCTGTAGTAATTGGCGGCGGCCGGCACAGAGGTAGAATATTTCCCCTTGTGTTGAGTGGCAAAGTCATACAATTGTTTGGCGTGCTGAAGTAACTTGGCAGCATACGCAGAGTCTGGTTCAAAGAAAAAAATATTCAATTTGGAATCTAGCATTTATACAGAAAAATAAAGAAACATATCGGTTTTTACGGAGCTAACTCCTAAACCAATTAATGTTTTTTTTAGAGTTACCCGTATTCATTATGGGCGGTGTGCCTTTGTACACGGGGTTATTAGAAATAGTCTTCTTTATTTTCGGATATTTCTAACAATCTTACAGCACCTTTGAATGGTTGAATGTACGCATTCTTAGTCAAGCAATGAAATATCTTCCAAATGACCCAATCTAGATATCTGTAAATCTATAACAATATTGTCACCTTTGTCCTTGAACACCAGGTATCCAGCGGCCATAGCTGCGGCCGTCTCACCCGCAGCGTCAGTACCGGGTTTGCTGGTGGTCAGAGCATATGAGGGTCTTCTCATTGTCATGTTTTCTGGACGGCCCCAATACGCGTGATCCGTTGTTCCATCGCCAACCTATCAAACAGATTTGTGTCACTACTATAGCGACTGACCTTAGAGACAACGCTAGTTATGCACTGGATGGATGGATGCCGGCAAGGCGTACCTCGCTGACTAACGCAACCAAGGGACCTCCGAGAAAGCGAGAAGCGACAGCGACAGTCGTATACTATATGTGCGACGTAGTTATGCCATATCTCATAAGCTAACCTGACTCAACCGATTCGCAGAGTCAGCGCAAGTGTTAGACGCAATCTCGATGTCCCCAAAACAGGTCCTCAAAATGCCTTATGCTACCCCATCGCGGAAGGCATTAAATAAAGTGAATCGCGAGTTTCAAGCTCTATAGATACGACAATGAATAGAACAAACATGGTTCAGTCGCGTTGAGAAAGGAAAACCAGCAGATAATTTTACTCTACTGCATCAAAGGTCAGTGATATAACTGCATCAAAGGTCAGTGGTATAACTGTATCAAAGGTCAGTGATATAACTGTATCAAAGGTCAGTGGTATAACTGTATCAAAGGTCAGTGATATAACTGTATCAAAGGTCAGTGGTATAACTGTATCAAAGGTCAGTGATATAACTGTATCAAAGGTCAGTGGTATAACTGTATCAAAGGTCAGTGATATAACTGTATCGTTCAAGATAACAGTATGATTACATGTAATTACCTTCTCCGAAAAACAGTAAGATATTTCCATTCATCATTTTAATTCATTTCGTTTTACGTCCTTGTTGGTATAGTGTCTCCTAAAACCCTGCTTTCATGCTTTATTCGTGTCTGTTCATTCAAACACAATGGAGATGTAAGCCAGGTCATGTTCAAAAGTCTCCTAGCCCTCCGTTAGGCGAAATTAGACACAAGTTACGGATGTATTGCCAAAGATCTTGCATACTTCGATCATACTTTGCTATCGGTACATGATAATTAATTCCAGATTGGAAAACTAGATGCAAGGCTCTTGGTAGACGTGTCACTCTCCATCAAAATCATTTGTGATTGAAATTGTCAAATTTTACACAGGATCTAGCAAACGTTGCTAGCGGCGATTTTTATTCACAATATGCAAGCCTCCCGGTATATTAGGAACGGATAGTTAATAATGTCGAAATAGTATTCATCTTGACGTTGGTATAAATCACATGCCGATATAAAATTCCATCCAGTACTTTCAGAAAAAAGATGGTAAGATAAGGCGGGATTTTGGCCTTACGTGATGCGGTTGAAATCGAAATAAGATGTCCTAAAAATGATAATGTTTTAATGTAACAGCAAGAGAAAATATATGTACACAATATGTGGAAGTTCTAGCTCGATTGCGTTATGAGTATAGCTATGACCTAAAACTGAAATTAGCAGGATGTGCTATTTCGTGAAAAAGGGGTTTAAATCTAGTCATTCAAACACAACATTTAGACACGAAGGTCCCCTTGGACAAAAACGCCATTTAACCTGGTGATATGCCGTGACATTATATCTCCACTGCTGAAAAATCTTTTTGTTTCAAGGGGTCCTTCTTATCTAAATATGTGTTTGAAAGACTCGATTTGGACCATCTTATTTCAGGAAATAGCACATGCTGCGGATTTCAATTTCAT
>JAVTVY010027282.1:0-102914 GCA_036873755.1 Hanleya hanleyi
GGTACAACGTGGGTGGTTGTCGTCGTTGTCGGTTCACTGTGAGGGATGAAATCCGGTGGGTCTTGAGACGTAGTAGGTGTACTTGGTGTAAGTGTAGAGCTCGACGTGGCTTGTACGCGGGGTGTGGTGGTGGTGGTGGTGGTGACTGGGCTCGATACGACTGGTGCTCCCTGTAGACCCGTTTCACTGATGGCTGGTGTTCTCAGTTGGTTAAGTAACGTACTGACATAGGCTACGTCGTAAAACACACCTCCGTACAACACACTCAGCAGGGTTAGCAATAGCACCCCAAAGCCCACTTGCGCTTTGCGCGTTTTGCGAGACGCTGTCTTCGGAGGCAGCTGCTGTTGGTCCATAGCCCTGGGGTCGGACGTGGAATGAAGGAGGACGGCAGTGGTGTCTGGTTTTATAGTCGTTTCACCTGGTTGGCAGCGACCCAGGAATTGAAGGAACTGGGCCAGCCTTGCCATTTGACGAAATGAAACAGTTTGCCACGTCGACGTTCCGTTTCAAAATCTGCTCCACCGTGTAGTAGTCTTGCTTTGTTTTTACGACAGGCTGTAATTCCGTGTCGTAAAACGTCCCTAGCAACGTTTCGCCTTGGAGATCTTCCAGTTCATAGACTCGCCGCTGTCGGGGTAGGCGCCGTTTAATCAGGAAGTGCTCATCGCTCCAGTTGGGCAAGTAACTTTTCTCGAACTTGCCCTTGATTTTACTGATCCGTACAGGGTCGCCGACCTTGTACACCGCCTTCGTCGTTCGCTGCGATGGCCTGGGGTACAAGACACGCCGGACTTGGGCTTCATTGCGTGGGGTCACGGTAATGGGGGCTCTCTCTATACTTCGATGATAGGCTCGATTGTAACCCCTCACCAGTTTCGGGAGAACATCGATGTACCGCCTTGTATTCTTATAGGTGAAATATTTATACATGCGGCCTTTGAATGTCCTGTTGAACCTCCACCACGGAAGCCTTGGTCTCGTTGTACGTATGGAAGAAAAACACCTTCTGTTTCTTGAGAAAGGCTTGGAACGGTCTGTTGAGGAATTCCGTGCCTTCGTCGGTTTGCAAATACAAGGTTTGCGCCCGGTCTTGAAGATGTCTTTGAACGCCGCTATGAGATTTGCCCCCGTTTTCGTCCGGATGGGTACCACCCACGCATACTTGGATAGGATATCGATGCACGTCAAGATATACCGATTCTCATCGTTGTGTTTGCCAAAGGCGCTCATATCCACCAAATCCGCTTGCCACTGGGCATCTATTCCTCCCACGATGACCCGGTTCCGTAGAAAATGGCGACGGACAGATCGATGTAAGGTATAGGTGTCTTGTCTTCTTAACCAATCTCGGACTTGGGCACGTTGTACCCCTGGGGTTTGGCCGCTCGAGAGAGAGCCGACAATGCACTATAGGCTGCCGGACTGTCGGGACTGTAGTATAAGTTATCCAACACCTTCTCCCAGCGCTTCATGGTGATAAAATGATGATGGACCCTGGCTCTATCGTTTATTTATAACGGGTATATCTTGGGCCGGAGTTTCTTTCTGATTTTCTTCGTGGACTTCCACAGTGGCCATGGTCAATGACCAGCCCAACTCGTCTGATGACCGCTTGATAAGCACTTCATCCACATCCACCACGGCATCTTCCAATGCAGACCATAGATCAGGGTGAAGGGTAAAATGCACTGTACCTCCATCTAGCCGAGCCAATTGAGCAAAGAAAGGGCCGCGTCGAATGTACACATCGTGACACAAGTGGATGAGGTCGCCGTCCAGTTCACCAGACAACACCCGTTTGAATTTGGTCCAACCCTCCCGGGACAGACGAATGTGAGCCGGGCACGGTTGTGTAGGGTCCGTGTCTCCCACCACCTCCTCCATGATATCGACCTTATCCGCATACACGTGCAGGAAAACCTCGGGGGTCAAGCTGAAATACGCCAGTACTATATGCTCCGTCATGGTGAGTACGTGAATGGTACCAGATTTCACTGTCTCTCGTATTTATAGGGAGAACCCCATGAGATCAAAGGATCAGGTGGTCATGTCATTGGGCTGACTGAGTCTAGCCGGGTAATCAATGGCATCGTCGTCGGGTTCATGTAGTTGTTCATGGGGTTCAGCCATTGGCCCCGCGGCTTCATCACGGATTTTGTCTTCTTCTTCATCGTTCTGGCCCGTCATGTGTGTGTGGGTGGCTTCATGAGGTGACACTGTCATTCCAGCCTCTGCGCATTCTATACATATAGTATTTTCTCCATCCGCTTTTTTTTCATTAGGTTCATCTAGTGCGTGTTCGATAGCATGAGCCCATGCCAATTGGTGGGGTGATCGATCGTCGGGTATAAATAACTGGTCCACCAGAGGGCCTATTTTCTCCAAGGCTGACCACAGAGAGGGAGTTAGGAGGAAACTTCGAGCCGGCTCTTGGTAGCGTCCCACCCGTGGGTAGAGCGCAGTATGGTATACGTAGTTGGCCTTGTCCAGGTGGATCAGGTGTCCGTCTAACTCTCCGCTCAACACCCGTTTAAACTTAGTCCACCCATCACGCTGTAGTGTCACCGTATTCGATAAAGTCTCAGGGGACGCCCTCCAATCCCCGCCACTATCTTCCACCAGAGTCACATAATCTTCATAAACGTATAATCCCACCTGGTAAGGTGTAAGGGGGAGGATGGCTCGTAGGACGGATGACATGCTTGGTCCAAATGTCGAACGGTGAATGACACACACTCTGTCTGACCCTGGTATTTATAGTGTCAATACCACAGCGCCAGGGTGAATAGGGCACAGACTAGTATGAGGCCAACCAGCCGGTGCTGGTTGCGGCGTGAGCGCTCGTGGTCCATAGCCCGAGCATCAAGGATGGCTGTATAGTCCAGTAGTGGTGAGTGATGGCACGCCTCTCCATCGAGTGCACTCTGTGGAGGACCGCTTCTGTGAACTCGTTCAGGATCTGGCGTCGTCCCTCGTTGTCGTCGCCATCTGCAAACATGGACCGGACCACTGGTTGGTAACCCGTGAATGAATTCACCACGGTGGCATACTGTAAAATGCGAGTCGCATGGGGCTGGGTCTCCGCCATGGCTCTGTAGAAATGAAGGTGTGGGATCCAGAGGGACGTGTTTTATAGACCAGATGTAGCTCTACGGGTATAGTCCGTGATACGTACTATTCTGATGGGTTAGTCCAAAAAAAGGGAGCAACAACAACAACACAGATTACAGATCAATCCTTTTATTATGCGTGAACAACATAGAAATGCATGTACTGACCTGTCTGTGGGAGGTTTCCCACAATGGCGTTCACCTTCGCGTCTTTTCGTGTACGTCCGTGTCTTTTCGTTAAAGTCCGTGTATCTTCGGTAAAGTCCGTAGGCATTGGGCAAGGAAGCTTTTTCCCGAGACCGAATCACCGCCAGACATGACTGCATCACCGCGGATGAATACATTCTTGCACTCACTCACACCTCGCAACATTGTCTCATTGGACATTGGACCGTCTGACCTGGAGGTGACCCTTTGACCTTTTGACCCGCGTCCGCGCGCGCACTGCCGGGGATGACGCGCACTTCCGGAGAACTCGCGCGCGCGCTCGCGCTGCGGGGCGCTGGGGCGGGGCGGGAAAACCCACCGGCGATTGAACATACGGACGTCTAAGAGGAAACATTAGGAACTCTTCTATGTTTGGAGGTAGTTTTTAGTGAAAAACCCGGAAGTGACGTCATACAGGGTCCAGTTTTCGACACTGAGTGACCACATCCGACAAAATGGCCAGTTTTCGACACCGGATGTGCCGCCATCTTGAACATACGTGCCGCCATCTTGGATATGTCCCATAATGCACCGGGTCAAAATACTCGCTTCTGATTGGACGAGAGCTCTGGGACGGATTTGAAATACTCGCTTCTGATTGGACGAGACCTCCGTATTGCATCTGCGCATGCGCAGAATGATATTCCTACCGCACACCCAACCCATCAGATGCCCCTTCACGAATGCTTCACTTAGATACCTCACTCGACCCCATTGGTGCATTAGGGCTCCCCTACATCCCAACACGGCTATTTTCATACACTTGGGCCACCGCGCATGCGCAGAATGCCGATAGTTCAACCCCACACCCAGCCCATCAGATGCCCCTTCACATAAGCTTCACTTTGATACCTCACTCGACCCCATTGGTCCATTAGGGGCTGCCCTAGCTCCCAACACGGCTATTTCCATACCCTTGGGCCACCGCGCATGCGCAGAATGCCGATAGTTCAACCCCATATCCAGCCCATCAGATGCCCCTTCACGAATGCTTCACTTTGATACCTCACTCGACCCCATTGGTCCATTACGGGCTCCCCTACATCCCAACACGGCTATTTTCATACACTTGGGCCACCGCGCATGCGCAGAATGCCGATAGTTCAACCCCACACCCAGCCCATCAGATGCCCCTTCACATAAGCTTCACTTTGATACCTCACTCGACCCCATTGGCCCATTAGGGGCTCCCCAGCTCCAAACGGCTATTTCCATACCCTTGGGCCACCGCGCATGCGCAGAATGCCGATAGTTCAACCCCATATCCAGCCCATCAGATGCCCCTTCACGAATGCTTCACATCGATACCTCACTCGACCCCACTGGACCAGTAGTCAATCTCCTAGCTCCAAAAAGGCTATTTTCATACCCTTTGGCCTCCGCGCATGCGCAGAATGCCGATAGTTCAACCCCGCGCCCAGCCCATCAGATGCCCCTTCACCTAACCTTCAATTTGATATCTCACTCGACCCCATCGGACCCTTAGGGGCTCCCCTAGCTCCAAAAAGGCTATTTTCATACCCTTCGGCCGCCGCGCATGCGCAGAATGACGATATTTCAACCCCACACCCAGCCCATTAGATGCTCCTTCACCTAACCTTCACTTTGATACCTCACTCGACCCCATCGGACCATTTTATCTAGGGACTACTTTTTCTCCGCGGAAGCTTTTTCCCGAGACCGAATCACCGCCAAAACCACGGCCAAACCGCATCACCGCGCATGAATACATTTTTATTTTTTATTTTTTGCCGGAACTTTTTTTTTTGCCCGAACATGCCCGAACATGCCCGAACCACGCCGCCATCTTGCTTTACAACATGGCCGACAACACTTACAATTCAACCAATCAAAAGCCTCGTTACAAACCATACAGTTGTGTGACGACACCTCAACCAATCAAATTCAACCTCACACTTACAATTCAACCAATCAAAAGCCTCGTTACAAAACCAACCAGTTGTGACGTCATAGTTACATCCGGGTGAAATGTTACTTTAGTTGCTCGTTATCCACTACTGACGCACCGGCTGCGCATACGCGACGCGGAGCGATTGGTCAGAAAAAAAAACAAATATGGACAGGATAACTGTACAATTACATGGACGGGCCGATTTATCCTAGGGTTGTGGGCGGACCAATGTAAAGACCACAAAAACTATCCCAAAAAATTTAAATCACTATCATTCAACCCCAGATTACTCCTACCTAGCCAACTCCTGCTCAACTAGGTTTTCAAATAAACATTTCAGTTACACACAAAAGGGCACTTCAAATATATGACGGCGCATATATAACAAAAAAAATAAATTAATAAAAAGCGGAAGAAAATAATAATGGCAATATAAACCAACCAGTCTTTGCAAAAATATCTATTTTCATAGGCATGAAACCATAAGGTAAGGGACACTCATTTATATGCGAGTGCGAGTACGTTAGGTACACACAAATATGAAGAATTCGTTTTTTTGTTTGTTCTTTACGTATAAATACAAAGAAAGTATGATATGTTAGTGGTTGTCGTTGTTGTACTTTGTCCGCATACATGTATTCATATGAACATAAATAACGTATGACGAATTATATTCAACTGGCATCTGTGAGACAGATTCCAAACATTAATTTGCATACCTATACCCATTTTCTTATTATGTCCACTAGCATATCTATAGACTTTGTGAATTTTTATGCAATGTCCATATACTCAAAATGTTATTAGCTCTGTATCGGAATACAATTATTCGCAGCAAATAATCTTCGGTACGATCATGCAATGTAACAACTCACGACAACGAACATTTAGATATCTTTGTAAGAAAAGTATAACAAATTTGAAATTATATCTATTTCGAATTATTTATACTCTCCAGTATTCAATGATCAGACATAGGAAAAAATAATAATTCCACCATAAGTATTCAAACATATTCAACTGAAATGCGGCGCATCATGTAACAGTTCCCTTGATATTCACTTACAAAGTTAATTCACATACCCGAACAGCACATCTACTGCATATCTTTTCAGGCATTTCAGTCCAATGTTATCCACTTTAAGTTCACTGGAACTGGATGAATATCCGGATACAGAATCAGGTTTTTAGTTCAAGGAAAGTGATACAAGATGCACCTCGGTCACAGGAGGTTGATCCGACAAACTCGACTGTTGCTGGGTCACTCGTCACGCCAATTCCAATCTGTACAGTACAATCTTCTCACTCGTAGGAGGAAAAACCTCACTGGAGGCTCCAAATGTAACAGTCACACGTATACTCAATGAGGGTAACTGCAGAGGCGAGGTTCTGTTTTTCCAATTTTATTTTCACAGGAATCAGCCAGAAGGAAATCGACCCTATAAATACAATATAACAACAAATTTAATCCCGCACAATAAATCAGAATATAATAAATAATATCATAATCTTATATCATTGTCATGCACTAAACATGCCAACGGGTAATGAATCAATATGAGATGACAACGCATTCATATAATAACAAGTAAGAGAAACATTAGATTCACTCCAATCAATTATTAATACAGCCGCCATTGTTGTCGCTACATTACGCGATTATCGTTATTGTTCAAACCAACAAACAGCGTATACTAAAAAGTTATGCAACCAATACATGAATCAAACAATGCACCCATAGACAATGCGTGGTAGCCGGTACGAAATATATTTTCGCAACCCGATCCGGAACAATCGAGTACGACATTATACACAATATAAAGCTTACCCCATCTATAAGGCAGAGGCTCCCTTCACAGTGATCTGCGTATGGTATATATAATTCTCGTGACGGGTTGTTGCGTATGGTATATATAATTCTCGTGACGGGTTGAACCTAAATACACAAAATAACAAGCGTATAAATAAACACGCTTTACTGGTGCTATTCTCAGTATAAATAAACACGCTTTACTGGTGGTATTCTCAATACAATGGTTCAAGAATAGAAAACAAAATGAAACTATCGCAGTAAATGACAATATTCTAAAAACTCCGATCATGCACCCAAACTTATCACACAGTCATGCGTTATCTAGATACATATTTCCCAAACATTATTTACGCATTATCTGGATACCTATTGTCCAAATAGCAGAACACCTGGCAAATATATCAATCTCTCTCATTTATAACAAATATTACTAGAAAATACCCTAATACTAAAAAGACAAATAAACTAACCTGAACTATCGAATTTCTCGGATCAGCAAGCCTGTATTACGATAAGGTCCGCCCGACGGTAAAGCAAAAATGAAATGCGCACAAAATCACATAGCAAATCGGGTTAAATAGGGGACGCTCGCACGATATGCACGTACCGATAAACAGCGCATTGACCACAAGCAATAGAAAGACGGAAAAGGTAATTTGGATAAAAGATTGGAACAGGCAAAGAACACGGACACCGATAAAGGTACAGAACAGGTGAAGATTAGCATATGAATAACCATACCTTTACGGTAGCACTGCAAAGAAACCGCAGATAAAATACCGGAGGCTCCAGACGTCAAAACCGATTATCGTCAAAATATTACATCTGCCACATGATCATCAGTAAGCTGGTATCAACAATCTTAAGTAGATTCAACAGGACCTTCCTTTCATATTTATTCCATTATTGAATTCTGTCATTATGACCAAGGTCTGTTATAGAGACTCTCTGAACATATGTGCCTGGAATATAAATGGCTTGTCACATAAACTGCATGGTATAAAGCAGCATAAACTGCATAGCCAAGAAGTGCTAGATAAGATTGGTAAATTTGACATTGTAGGAATAACAGAAACTCATGCGAACAATGACACTGATATATCCATACCTGGATACGTTGTGAAGGGACGTGTGGACCGACCCAGACATAAACGGGCAAAAAAAGATTCTGGTGGAATTGTACTTTTAATTAAAAATGATATTGCAGATGGAATAACTATTATTAATTCAGAGTGCTGTGCCACTATATGGGCACGGCTGGACAAGGCCTATTTTGGGTGGGTCAATGATCTGTTTTTATGTGTAGCATATATCCCCCCAGAAAACTCCTCTTATGGTAGGGAGCATAGCACGAAATTGTTTGATGATCTTGAAAATGAGATTAAAAGGTAGTGTTTTGGTCTGTGGTGATCTGAATGCTAGGGCAGGCCTCCAGGCAGATTTTATTATAGATGACTGCCATGATCAGAATTACCTCCCTTTACTCACTGATTATATCAGTGACCTGTGTATGCACAGAAATTCTAGTGACCTCATGGTGAAACCCATGGGGAAAAGACTCCTTGAACTATGTATAGCAAACAGTATTAGAATATTGAATGGAAGATCCATAAGTGATTTATTTGGGGACTTTACGATGGTTAATAGACAAGGTGCAAGTGTTGTCGACAATTTTTTAGCAGACCATAGATTCATTCCAAATGTGATTCATTTTGAAGTCCACCCATTTTTAGGGGAATATTCTGACCACAAAATGGTCTCGACTTTGATTAAAACTGGTCCCCTAAGATTTTTGGTGATCAATCAGCTAGAGTTGCAACATACTGACCCATTACCCGATAAATATATCTGGAAGGAAGAGTGCGAGAAAGATTTTGTTGACAATCTCCTTAGCTCACTTCCAACGATTAGCTCGCTGATTAAGGATGAAATGAGAACAAACAACCCAAATGTGGAAAAATGTATTGCTTTATTTAATACTACTGTGACCTCGGCTGCAGATGACTCTTTTCGTAAAATCAGTAACTTGAAAGGGTCAAACAAAGTTATCGATAAGCCATGGTACAATACCGAATGTAGAACATTGCGCAAGGAGGCAACTAAGCTAAATAAGGCGTTCAACAAGAACCCCGGTGCTCATATCAAATCAAAGTATTACAATAAACATAGGGAATACCGAAACAAGGTCAAGAAAGGACGGAAACAATACAGAGATAATCTACTCAATGAGCTAAACATGATGTGTGACAACGATGCCTCAGTTGCTTGGGATATAGTCAAAAAACTGAAATGTGAGAGTAACGACTGTAGTGCAGCCGAACGGATTAGTATTGATGAGTGGCATAAGCACTTTTCCAGTCTTCATGAGCGTGACAAAAATAGTGTTAGCGCAGCCCGTCCATCTTCATTTTATCCAGACAATTTCTACGTTCCCACTTCGAACCTGCCTTGATATATCTGGACCCCTTCAATGTTCAAATAACTTATAAATAGACACGAGACGTCACTGACCTCGAAAACATTTGAAATTCGAAATGGGTCACACAAGAGCGTTATTGATTGGCTGACCTAATTAGTGGGCACCATATTAGGAGGAAGGACGCCGCTAATAGAGGATGATGTCATCTATGTGACTTCACTCGCAATCGATGTGTATGTTCTTATTGGTTCTTCTGTCGTTTGCTGGTGAAATTTACACCTCGGATTTTGAACGCTGAAGGGGTCAGATAAATCAAGGCAGGTTCGAAGTGGGAACGTAGAAATTGG
Source organism: Hanleya hanleyi (assembly GCA_036873755.1). Taxonomy (NCBI): domain Eukaryota; kingdom Metazoa; phylum Mollusca; class Polyplacophora; order Lepidopleurida; family Hanleyidae; genus Hanleya; species Hanleya hanleyi. Next base: position 9,812 of record JAVTVY010027282.1, read on the forward strand.
CTGGATAAAATGAAGATGAGCCCGTCATGCTGAGGTGACACACGATCTGCATTGCCTAGAAGAACAAGCAGCATCTGGTAGCTATAATCTTGATGCAGCTATTAGCAGTAAGAAAATCTTGCGAGTTGCGAAAAAGCTGAAAAACGGCAAGTCTATTGGCATTGACAGCATCTCCAATGAGATGATCAATGCTTCTCTGCCACACATCATTGATATTGTGACAGAACTGTTTAATATAATACTCACATCTGGTAACTTCCCCAAAACTTGGGCTTTTGGTATGATTGTCCCCATACACAAAGGGGGTAGTCCTTTAGAGGCAAATAATTACAGGGGAATAACCCTAACCAGCTGTATTGGGAAATTGTTTACCCAAATTTTAAATTTCAGACTGGTCGATTTTGTAGAAGAGCAAGAGTTACTCTCCCAGTCACAAATAGGATTTAAAAAAGGCAGTCGGACATCAGATCATATTTTTGTGCTGAAAACTATAATTGATAAGCACATGAAATCTAAGAAGAAGATATACTCATGCTTCATAGACTTTCATAAAGCTTTTGATACAGTCTGGCATGATGCTCTGTACTTGAAACTCCTTCAGGCTGGCATAAAAGGCAACATGTACAAAATAATTAAAAACATGTATCAGGTCAGTCAGTCTTGTGTCAAAACAAAGTATGGCCTCAGTAAGGCTTTTCCAGTATCAAGAGGGGTCCATCAAGGTAGCGTACTAAGCCCATTGTTATTTAAAATATTTATAAATGACTTATTAAGTGATGTAAAAACTGATAACTCTCCTGTCTTATGGGATACACCCATACATAGCCTAGCTTATGCTGATGATATTGTGTTACTGTCACTTAGTAAATGTGATCTACAGGCCAAGCTTGACAAGCTCCATAGCTATGTTGGAAAATGGGGACTCTCCGTTAATAAATAAAAATCTAAAATATTGATCTTCGGTCAAAGCAAGAAGGAGAATCCATGTTTCACAATTAGAAGTGAAAAACTGGAAAATGTAACCTCATACAAATACTTAGGGCTAGTCATTCATAACAATGGCAAATTTAATATGGCCATTTCAAACTTGGCATGTAGAGCAAGCAAAGCATTGTATGCAATTAGACATGCACTTAACCTCAATGGCATCAGACCAGAACTGTCCTGTAAGTTATTTGACTCCATGGTTCAACCTATCCTTAATTATGGATCCGAAATATGGATTGGGTACCTAAATGTATCCACGGATGTAAACAAGCTGCATGGTTAACTTGGCAAATGACACTGAGAGTGTTCATATTAAATTTTGTAAGAGTATCCTTGGGGTTCACTCAAAGGCAGTGAACCTGGCTGTTCAGGGTGAACTGGGGAGATCACCTCTTAAGATAAAGGCTATTTTGAACAGTGTCAATTACTTGAGCCATATTCTTCAATCTGATCCAGACTCGCTTTTGTATAAGGCATTCATTGAGCAGAGTGAGGACCATAGAGTCAATAACTGTAATAACTGGGTCGGGTATATCAAAAATGTACTTAAGGATACAAATTCTTATCATATCTGGGAAAATCTTGGGTGTAAAATCCCTAATGCTACAAATAAGTACATTAAAAAACAGCTGGAAGAGAAATTTGTCTGCACTTGGAAAGAACAATTAAATATGTCCAGCAAACTCGATACATATATAAGATGGTGAAAAAATACCCCTGTTTCGAGAATATTTTGTTATCAGTGAACAACTATAAACATCGATCAGCACTAATAAAATTAAGAATTAGTGCACATAGACTACCAATAGAAAGTGGCAGGTATACCAAGACTCCCAGATGTGACAGAATGTGTACAACTTGCCAGGTAATTGGGGATGAAAAACACTTCCTATTGTGCTGTACTGCTTTTAATGCACATCGGGATATATTGTTGAAGAATATTGATTCATCTGTTACATCCGATATATCAAACGATGATCTTTTTATAAAACTGTTAAGTTGTTCAGACAAAATAATTACCAAGAATGTAGCAAAATTTGTATATGACTGCTTCAGTACTACAGATAATTGAATACTGCTTAACATTACCATTGTGTAAAGCTGTAACGTATTAATATATATCCGTGCCAATAAGCAAGCAAAATAAGAGTATCCGCCATCAAGTTTTTAATGAGGTATTTTAGTATGTGTACCCTATCTATTATTTTACTGTCTATATTATGTTATGTCTGTATATTTTGTATGTATGTATGTATGTGTGTACATGTATATATGTATCTATGCGTTTTAGCCCTTTTCTGGGGCACAATTCATGCAATAAACTATCTATCTATCTATCTATCTATGACCAGTCACAATCAAAGCGTGACTGAGATACATCGTACTTTTAAGAAACGACTTGAAATTCAGTTGAAAATTAGAATACTGACCAGCAATACGAATATTGATTAAATCATATAGTATACTTTATTGTACTGAGTGGCTATTTAGAAGGATAGAAGTAAATTTGGCAGACAATGGAAATATAGATAAATAATAATCATCACAAACGGATCTATCGCAAATATAATATATACATTTACTCAAAATGAATGTCTCAAATATTTGCCCAAATTCAACTACAAATACCAAAATACGATTTTACAGTATGACTGAGGTTAATTGAGGTTTACACAAATTACAAACTCCTGAAAGTATATCAAGAGCATCATTGCAAAAATATGCAATGGAAAAGTAAATAACTGAACAACACTAACCTGGCAAAATATACCTTATTTTGCACAAAACACCGACAGTGTCATCCAACTGTCCTACAGACAGACTTGACCATACACAACATTCAGAACGGTGCAATACCGAATTGCAACAAACAGCAGAAAAAGTCAGAAAAGCAGGTGATGCCTCATCACCCTTTAATCGTGATCAGACCTGGCTATCACATCTGAAAGGTGATGAGTTAGAGCCATCACCTTTAAATGGTGACGATCATCACCTTTTAAGGGTGATGATTCTGCTTCATAACCCTTTCTGCTTCATAAGGTGATTACCTAAATTTACAATCATTGCTCATCACTCTTTAGAGGTGATGGCCATCAGTTTTAAAGGTGATCATAAAAAAGGGTGATGGCTCTACTCATCACCTTTTCGAGGTGATATAGTTATCGCCTTTTTTCTGACTGAGGTACATCCATGCTTTACCTGCTTGTAAGGAGCAGTTCATGCCAAAATGGGGGACAAAGCTCCTAGCCTTGTCCATAGTTCATTATTTGAGGTGGGCGGGATATACCAGGCTGACCAATACATATATGACAATACACGTGAAAAAACAATATAGAACAATTAGAAATAGACAAGAATTAGTCAGCACGAACATAACGAAATACTAAAAAATACGTATGAAAACAGACCAAAAATGTGGCACATTCTCATATTTATAGTTATGGGTACGTTCCAACCGGTTGCAGATTCTCAACTGGTGGAAAAACTTTGTAGGAATTACAAGCGTCTGGTCCGTCGTTCATTATTCAGTCGTCGTCCATTAAAAAATCTCAGTGTCTATAATCCAAAGACCAATTTCATATAAGAGCATTAGCGCCAAATAACAAGAGAAAAAACAGTTTCCTGCAAGAGAGAAGCGGTCAGCAGTTTTCAATGATGCCGGCAAGACATCATGATGTTCCAAAACTATCAAATCCGTGTCGCTGATCAGTATTCTTAATCCATATGATTTTCTTTAACAGTCTGTAGAATTTTCTGTCCCCAAGACGACGTAGGGCTTGTGCGCGATCTTAGATATTATAACGCAAGGTCGTCTGTTGACTCGGGTGATGATGTCTACATAACCCTTCCAGATAGATTCCAGTTCGGCTCCGAGATTTCTCGAAGACTTGAAATGGATAACAACGCAACTTAAATTTCTGAAGATATAGTTTATACTATATAAGCATTTCGTACCAACTACAACATTTCACGTAATTTGTGAACTCTACCGGTGGCAGTAGGAGATTATGATGGAATACAATCTGATTTGAAATCGCCAAACATTCTCTTTTATATTGCCCTGTATGAATGTGGGTGCATGCCAGACCCATCAAATTCTCTGCAATTATGACAATTCGAATCGCTATCTATCTCAAAACTAAAACATCCTCATCATACAAGGGATTCATAAAGTACAGATTCAGTGCAGTTATACAATCATGCAATATAAATCCATATAGTCTGAAGTTATATATTAACTGTTTCTCATAAATAACTGTGTTCACAGATGTTTTACAATACCTGACCTAAAAGGTCATGAAATGGAATATCGGAAATAGCTTTGTCAAAACAAGCGGCATTGGAAATTAAAATGCATCATAATACATGCATAATTACTGTCACAAGTATGGTGGCTGAAAAGTCGATCTTTACTTTACAGTATGGTGGCTAAGAAATCAATATTTCACAAGTCGTTATCTAGAGAATTATGTATCTCAGTCACGCTTATATATGAATATAAACTGAATATATCCATAGAATTGAAGCGCTGTACCGGAATGAACTGACAGAATGTCACAGGAAACAAACTCCGTTCTCAATTTGTTTTTCTTCGGGACAATATCTTACCGGAGTTGTAATTCAGGGGAAAATGACAGCTACATGTAGGCTATTAAATACGAACCGGACATGGTTTCCTACCGGAATTTCTTTTCTTCTAAACCGACACTGTAAGATTTATTCAAGTTTATTATAAATATTCTTTTGAAATTATCAACCCTGCGGTATTATTAATGAATAAGATCAATCGACCTGGCCTTTTTAGACAAGTTTGTTTACTTGTGTCTCTGGTTACTACATCTGAATTATTCGAACTGAAATATTGCGTTTCGCGAACATTCAGCCTTCAAATATCCTCGTTAGTAACTTTTAAAATTTTCATCTAAAATATTTGAACTCTCAGATTTCTATAATATCTTTAACCAAAATAGTCATGATCCCTCCAAATATAAACTTTGAAACGGAAGCAACCTTAGGAAAATTGAGCCATGCTTATTTAGTTAATCTGTGTAGTGTCTTTATTCATACGAATCATTAGCAGCCACAAAAACGTGCAAAAATTTGACGGAGAAAACTTGCAAAAGCTATGGAGGAACGATTTTCTTGAGAAAAAACCCCGAAATGTAACACAAATTCAGTTAAATGACTTATAACCCAGTCTAAATGTATTACTTAATTTTCAATACTATCTGTTAAATGGTTTGAAGCAAGTTCATTATTTGATCAATTGATCACCATAAAGATGTAAGGTTCACCTGTAGTGCTCTTCGACTGATCCAGTCTAAAGTGGGTATCGCCGGACGACTTGTCTGCAGAGGGTCCACTGACAAATTCAAATTTACGCCTGCGCATGTTTCTGCGCGTCTGCCAAAATAGTCATATATTAATGAAATTTAATGGAAAAATAAAATATCATCTTTAAAGAAGGCAGTTGTGAAAGGATTTTTAGAATTGGTTGATGCGTTTTCCAAATTTGGAGGCAATAATACCACAAGGACGGAACGCTGGCAAACAGGCTTGAAAAGAAGCCACGTGACCCCCCCCCATTTTTGGTAGATTTTCCGACTCGGTATTATTTCGGAAAACTATTGAGGCCGTTTGGAGAAAATAACATTCAACTTCTTGAAAAGCATGAGGGTTTTCTGTGAAAATACAGGCATTTTTCATGGAATTATTGTCTAATCACAATTAGAGTAGAAAGAAAACATTATGACCTCTTAATTTTATCATTTATTTTTAATGTTAAAGATTTGCGCTAAAGGTTTGTTAGCAAGTCTTTTGCTCAAACTGTTATGTCATCCCCTAGCTTTCGCACTCAGAATAAATTCAGCCCTGTCTTCAGCAACTGCAGACATCAACATTAACACAGAGCAGAATCCATGGGAGATAAATGTTGCCTCCCCCCCCCTCTCTCAGTCTGCTCTTACATCGGAGAAGATTCATCAGCCGCCCCCAAAGATTATTACAGTTCTGAAGGAACCCGATTCACAGTTGCAGCCAAATTTGAAGTCACCTGCCCTGTCACCTATATCCATATGTAACGGGCCCATTGCAAGACCAGTCTCCCCCATGCTGGATTCCTCTCACCCAAAAAGCCCAAGTCCAAAGATAAAAGTACATCCGGACATATCACGAATCGTATTCTGTTATGCGGCACTTCAGTCATCAAATTAATTGAACCGAGTCTTCTGAGCAAAAGTGTAGGCACATCTGTAGCCATTTAACGTGCAGCTAAAACTGAAGACATTTTAGCATCAATGTCAGAAGCTAAATTCACTAATGGAGACTCCATAGATATAAACTGTGGAATAAACAATTTGAGAGATGGTGTTGACGTCTACAGATGTGTTGACAACTACGTATCTGTAGAAAAGACGATCAAGGATCAGTATCCAGACTCAACTGTGATAGTCTCAAAGCTAGCACCTGTTGGTGACACGAGGCTAAATATTCAACGAGCCGTTGTTAACTCACTACTTGAACAAACATTTTGTCTACCAAGTGCAGTTTGTGGATCATGAGAATCTGTCCCTGCGTAGAATCTTTCCTACACAGATGAACTCCACCTGTCCAAACAGGGCACGAAAGTACTTGCTGCCAACCTGATAGCTGGAATTAGATCTGCAATTCCTGGTAAGGTAAAGACCAAGGTGTGGAACGATAACATAAGCCAGCCAAGTCCCCTTGTACATGTACCCCGAAACAAAGTTATCTCAAATCGTCAGAGAAGAAACAGTGAGCCAGAAAGGGCCATCCACTGGTCGGATTCACCCAAGGACAAAATTGGTCATACGGGTTCTCCAAAATTTGACTACAAGTATGAATCACACTATCCTGAATACAGAAAGGACTCCCGTGAATCGCGTTATATTGATGATCCCCATATGTACTATCCTAGCGAGTTTCACCATGGGTATGAAACGTGTGATGTTATGGATACGGTACCCCAAACTATGAAGATGTGCATAGTGATGACTTTAGGTCCCGATCTTACTCCAGTCCACAAGCTTCGAGAAATTATCTTTTGGAGAGAAACCAGTGGAACAACAACCAACATCCCAGGAATAGCTCAGCACAAGATAGATGGCTTGCTCCAAGAGGGTATTATGATCAAAGCGATCACTACAATTCATACGAGGGCAATCCTTACTACTCTGATCGGGGATTTTAAGCGCTCCTGACAATCTTATATGTGAATACTATAGTGTTCTGACATGTGAAGTGAATGCGGTTGATCAATGCCTGGTACAACCCAGTTGTTTTTATATGATCATTAATTACGAAATGATCAATTAAAAATAAATTAACAAATAATAAAAATTTTGCGTGATCAATGCTGATGTAATGATAAATCAAATAAGCAACTGGTCTGAGGTAATTTACCTGTGATTTCTTACAATTGATTGTGATGTTTACTATTCCTTTCCATGGTTTCAATGAACTGAAGAATTATACAGGCACTATATACAGGCATGTGATATGAACACAAGTCTAACTTTTCTCCAAGATAAACAGATAATACAACCTGTGCACAATAGCCTATGTTGCTGCACCCTCAATATAAAAGGATCTAAATGAGTAACTGAATGTGTGCATTATATTCCAATAATGAATGAACATGTTACCTGATCTAAAACTGATTATTCCAGCAAACTGTATACTTTATAATCAGTTTGATCTTAATATGTAGAATGGTCTGACGTAATTTCACTGTGATTATTTACAATTAATTTTTTATTGTTTGCTATTCCTTTCCATGGTTCCAATCAACAATGAACTGAATGTTTATACTGATTATTCCAGCAAACTGCATACTTTATAGCTAATCAGTTTGATCTTAATATGTACAATGGTCTGATGTAATTTCACTGTGATTATTTACAATTAATATTTATTGTTTGCTATTCCTTTCCATGGTTTCAATTAACAATGGACTAATGATTATAAAGGTACTAAGGGTATGTGATATTGACACAATCCTAACTTTAATCAGACCTTAATGTGTACGGTCTATGTAATTTTAGGGTCAGTGTATATAGTTATAGATCAAATTAATTTGGCTATCTTAGACTATGGTCTACTTTGCAAGTATAAGGTAGATGCTCTACATGTGTCACCATCTTTGGGTTAAATACATTCCAAGGTTACTTAAATATATACATAAACTCGAAATTTCATGTTATGTCAACACTCATTTCATTTATTTCGTGTTAGAATGGTGAAAATCTTTGAACAAATATCAGTAAAGGGATGCATTCTAAAAACATAATTCACATTGACTCATAGAATATACATGGACTGATAGACAGGATGCATGGGCCTCGCATGAACAAACTTCAGGACGCTTCAGTCTCTATGATGCAAAAATTAAACTTTGACATTGTTGGATTGTGTAAACCCCATGCGGACAGCACATCGGACATCTCGATTCCTAATTTCAGTCTGATTGTTAATAAAATCCGTCCAAGACATCCAAAAGCACGAAAATCTTCTGGAGGAATTGCCCTTTTGGCAAAAGATACCATTAAACCAGGAATAGTGCCCATTATTGGTCATAGTAGCAGAGCACCTATATGGGTTAAATTGTGTAAGAAGTTTTTTGGGTTTGAGAATGTTTATTTATGTATATGCTAAATCCCACCGGATTATTCTACTTACGACGAAGACAACTCACCAGAATTGTTTGATGAACTAGAGCTAGAAATTGTAAAATTTAGTAATATAGGTGATATTATAATGTGTGGTGATCTTAATGCACGATCAGGGAATCTACCCGACTTCATTGTAGAGGATGATAAGGATCGAAATTTTATACCCGTACTTGATAAGTATGTGTGTGATACAACAAATCCTAGAAACTCAATGGATAAATTGGTCCTTAAGGCAAAACATTGGTTGAGTTATATGGAGCAAGTCAATGTAGAATTTTAAATAGTAGAACATTAGGTGGCCTATTTGGAGCTTTTACCTCCGTCACTAGGAACGGGTGTAGTGTTGTGGATTATTTTGTGATCAGCAACAATTTATTAGACTCGGCTATTTCTATGAGGGTTCATCCCTTATTATGCATCCCGGATCACAAACCTATTTCTGTATGTATTAAATCTGGTTTATGGCGGTACACAGAGTCCTGTTATCAGCATGGGGAATGTGACTGGTTGCCCTTACCTCAAAAACCTCAAGATCATGAGAAAGAAAATGAGTTTAAATCTTGCTTAATGTCTAGCTGATTATATGCATATATTGATTCAGAATTGCAGGATCCAAATCCTAATGAAAACAAATGTGTAGAACTATTCTCATATCTCCTGCTAGAGGCTGCAGCTTATAGCCTGGATAAACCAAAACAGTATATACAGGGCGTTAAATCGGCGCGTCATCATGATAAGCCATGGTATAACAAGGAATGCCGAAAACTACATAGGTAGATGAATAGATTAAATAAGGCATTTAATAAAGATAATCAAAATAACTTTATAAAAACTGAATATTTCAGGACAAAAAAGGAATACAAACTTGCAACTAGGAAGACCAGACGAAATTACAGGCTTAATATTATTGATGAATTAGATAAATCAGCTGATACGAATCCCAAACAACATGGAATCTAATTAAAAATTTAAAACATGAAAGTATGAGTAAACGAAACTCTTGAAAAATCAAAATGGCCTGTTGGTATGATAATTTTAAAGAGTTACATTCAGAAATACCAACTAACATGCCCAATACCAACAATTTTCATCAGTCAGAAACTGCTACAACCCCTGTAACATTGAAATCCCTTGTCAAAAATTGCTTAATAAGCCAACCTCAGAGAAAGAGATGACAACTGCTATCAAACAGCTGAAAATAATAGATCGTGTGGTTGTGACTGTATTAGTAATTAAATGCTAAAGGCTTGGTACATGTATCCTATTCTTGAAGATATTACCCTACATATATTCAATGAGGTCCTTACTACAGGTTACTACCCAGAACTCTGGTGTGAAGGGATGATTGTTCCCATTCATAAAAATGGCTCCTGACTCCACCCAAATAATTATAGAGGAATAACTTCAAATAGCTGTTTTGGTAAGTGGTTTTGTATTCTACTGAATAACAGACTCATTAAATTCTCATCTACACGAAATTTATTATCGAAATGTCAAATAGGCTTCCAGAAGAATATTAGAACCATGGGTCACATGTTTGCTTCAAAAACATTAGTTGATAAATATAGTCTTAAAAGGAACAAGCTGTATGCAGCTTTTATTGATTTAAGCAAAGCTTTTGAATCGGTAGCTCATGGTCCCATGTTTTATAAGCTTCAAAGGGCAGGAATAGATGGTAACTTCCTCAACGTGCTGAAAAGCATGTACCACCAAAGTAAATCTTGTAATGCATGTGCTTTATTGTCTCTTATAAATGCTGTGTTCGTTTGCCTTTGGCCTTAACGGCATATTTGTGCAAATAAACTTTGAACCGAACTGTTGAACCGCTATATCTCGATAACATATAATACAATGATATTTATTTTCGAAATTGTCTGGAACCTCTTTAAAAGCTTAATTTAGAGTACAAGGAAATATGTCGCTTTTATTTTACCAACCTGTAGCTGATTATGATTGTATATATTAGGCGAAATAAACATTTGGGAAGCATGTTAATGACCCTGGGGCTCTAAAGTTCTGGTAACTAAGGTAACCACTGACTAAGATCCTTAATGTTTTCCTGCTATAGTTTGAGCATAATTCTCAGTTTATGTTTGAATCAGGGGGAGATAAATCTAACCATACTAGAGAAGAGGAAATATTTATGCCACCAGGAAGTAAAAAACAAAATGGATTCTATGCGGTGTTTCGCCGTTTTCATCTCTCTGTAAAAGGTGAGTAGTAGGCCCAATCAACCTTGCAACCCCAAAACAAAGTTCCTGCCATATCACATGGTTACTGTCTTTTCTGACGCCATGGCCGAGAGTGGTCTGAGGCGCTTTTTTTTGCTGGTGACCTCACACCGCAAGCCTCACATCACTGAACCGGCACGGGTTCGAGCCCAGCTGGGGCATGTGATAATGTGAACGTTTGCTTGTTACTTGCCGACTGGTGATGATTCTCTCCTGGTACTCAGGCTTCCTCCACCAACCAAACTGGCCTTCGCCTTATGAGTGAAATAACGTTGAGTGTGACATTAAACCAATTCCCCCCTTTTTCTAACGCTGTCAGTGCTATATAGTGCATCATGAGGCATTGTGATGCACCAGCATTCACTTGGGCTGAGTATGACCATGTTTTTTTAAAATATTTTTTCTTTTGTATTTGTGGTTAAAATATGTTATAATTCGTTCTTAACGTCTGTGTTGAGGGAGGATAATTCGAATTTATGGCCAATGACACTAAGATGGTTCATAATCTAACCGGAATACCAGAGGACGGCACACACAGTGACCTGACTGGATATGATGATTAAATCCCCATAAAACTCTAGCACAAACGGCTACTATGCCTTGTGTGGCAAATTAGCGACCAATTTTACTACATTTTTTAGTCTTCGTTAAAAACTAAATCATCCCTGGACTAAAGACTTCCATGGAATAAAGAAGAACCTGTCAGGATTATTTCTGTATCATTTTGTCAATGTTTGCAACCGAACTTTTAAAGTTTGGAGCGCACAGGGGCTACTTCGGATATTTGCCGATCTGTGTAACCAATTATAGCGTGGGTGTTTGAATTTCGTTATTTTGACAAGTTTTATTCCATTACTGGTGACAATTTTGCTGTATAAATAAACCTGGGTGCTTATGAATAGCCTTGCACCAAAAAAGTTATATTCTAACTTGTAAGTCCCGTTATTTCAGACAAATGATGCACCCGCCAAGAAAAAATCCACCATCATAAAGTTTGTGCAGCAGTCGTTATCCACTCCTAGCGTTGATTACCTATGCAACATTTGCCCGTGAACCACATTGTGAATGAAAACAATAAGTGCTCCCTTGTCGTGGCGCGCTGTTCAGGGCGGTCAGAAATTGCTTGACAGAAAATGTTTATGGAAAGGAAACTGAATTTCACCAATTCTAAGAAATACTCAGAAAATCAACTCATCGGAAAATACTATGTTTAGCAAATGAATCCAAGCATTTGAAGTGGTCGATAGTTTTTCAATGGTGTACATACGGATGCTGTCTGCTTCATTTATTCGCCGAGTTTACCACCAAAGCAGAAATTAGATAGCACAGAATAAAGACAATACTGGTTTGTATTCTCGTATAAAATTTCATTTCATTCTATTGGATATTTTTCTATGCAGGAGAAATCTAAGCTTCCAATCCACGCTATAATTTACAACCCGCATGCTAGTAGGTCACACTACGTAGCCTACATACCCATGCATCCATGTGTGGAGACTGTTGTATACTACAACTTTGACACGATATTCTACATATAAAGAAAATATTTTTACCACCGCAATAGTTTGAAATACATACTCAGACACAGAAGTTCATTCTCAACAAAGTTCAATCAGGACCATAAATACGGATAGTTGCGTCACTACTTCCGGTACTCTGCAGAAACCTAGATTCAAGATGGTGGGGCGTGGTATGCAGGTATGGTATGACCTGTGACTGTGCGTGAATACCAGCACAACTGATTCGTAATTAAGGTGAGTATCTTATTGCTGAAATGAACAAAATTACATATAACAATGCTTGTTTATGTAATAATTTTTTTAATTCACAAACTCCCATATTAACGGATGAGGACAGATTGTTTTGTCGATATATTTTGTACTTCCGGAGCAGGTGCCTACTGAAGTGGGATTACATCTTTTACGTTAAAAGCTTTTTCAAAGGACAAACATGTTATGTTTAAAAAGTTACAACTGCATGCAGTATTCTCATTGCACCCTTTACCAAAGAATACTATAGAATTTCAGCTCTCTCATACTTGTGTGTCTGTTGAATTAAAACTATTATAAGCATTCAGTACTGCATTCAGTAGTCACTTGCATAAACATAGATGTGCACCAGTTAATATAGTAGTACACTCAATCACATGTATGTTTCAATATTGCAACACATAAGTGAACCAAGACTATGTGCTGAGTTGGCCTACGCAGCTCAATTTAATGTTGATTGGGTAAGATTCTTTCATCAATTTCATCTCACCAATGACATAGTTGTACACATAGTTCGACAACATGCAATATGGTGAAGGAATACTCTTTAAAAAAATTAATTGTCTCCCATTATAAGATAATCGAAGCTTGAGTTAAATTACATTACTTGCTGAATATGTACTAAAATTTCAATGTTGATTAAGAAATGAAAGAAGCAGATCAAATTTCATCTCATCAATGGCATATATGTAAATGTACTATTTGTGCAGCCCACAATTTGACAAATGGGCAGAGAGGGAATGAAGATTTTAGAGCCGGGATCTATTATCATCGATTATTTTTCAAATCAAATTTCTAAACATAGGAAAGAATGAGTTGGAGATTTTGAAACTAAGAAAATTGTGATTTGACAAAACAGGCACTGATTGTGAAAGAATATGGCACAGACACATTTGAACGAACTATTTTTGGCTTATTTTATAGTTATCTGGGATAGTCTAGCTATAGCACAACAGAGCTAGTTATGAGAACTGCTGTTCTCTGAATGATCGATTCGGTCTGGTTATCCCGAATTTGAATAAATTTCATCAAAATGTTACCTACGTTAGCAGATATATACAGACTTTGTTGAAGGACTGACCGGCAAGAATGTCCCACTATGTCATGTTCATGCAAGTCTAGGACTGGTGAATTGCTCGAGTAAAGGAATGAACATCTGTGAAAGAAATGAAGATGAATCATATAACGTTGCTAGAATGATAAATTATCACTGGAAACTTCGATCATTTGTGAGAGCAATATGCTTAAAAAGTATTCTGAAACAACACAATGTATGCCAAACAGGAAGGAGGGAGTTGGGTGACAGGAAGCAAATATGTAATTTTGATCAATTACATCTCATCAATGACATATATCATGTATATGTACACATTAGTTTTACAACATGCAATTTCAACATTAACAGATTTTTTGAAATAAAAAACAACCCAAGATGGAGTGAAATGACATCAATGACATACATGTACAAGCATTTTCACAGCCTACACTTTGACAATGAGATAGATAGGGAAAAAGGTTTTTTGAGCAGGGATTAATTATCACTGGCGAAAATCAAAGCTTGGCTTAATACAATTTGATCAAGGGAAGATAAGAAATGATGTTTTTTTTTCGAGGAGAAAATGTCTCTCATACCCCAATCGAAGCTGAGATAAAACAAGACTATATACTGAGGATGCAGCCCAAATTCTAATGTTGATTGGCTAAGATTTCATCTGATCAATGACATACATGTACACATGGTTCTACAACATGCAATTTGATCTTGGGCAGATTTTCAGTAATAACAACTGAGTATCCCATACCACAACTGAAGCTGGAGTGAAACTAGGTTATATGCTGAATATGTAGACCAATTTCAATGTTGATTGGGTGGGGAATAAATGACTTAGATCAAATCTCATCTCATCAATGACAAACATCTACAAGTATTTCTGCAGCCTTCAATTTGACAATGAGATAGATAGGGAATGAGATTTTTGAGCAGGGATTAATTATCACTGGCGAGAATCAAATACAGGCTGAGATACTAAGGCTACGTCCGAGATTTCACCGTATTCTCGGGTATGAAAGTTAGCTGCCGAGGGATGCTTTCCTGTAGAGCCTGGTTGCTTTTTATTCGCCAGACGTCAATTTTTCCCACCTCTTGCATATCGCTCCAATTGTGTGAGTGCATTTTGATCAAGGGCAGATATGGAGACCTGAGTAGGCAGTCCAATTCTAATGTTATGAAAAACGACAAATATTTTTGAGATTGTATGGAACCTTTTTAAAAGGTTAATTTGGAATATATAGGGAAATATTCTTTTGTCACTTTTTTAACCAACATATAGGTGAATATGAACGTTTGTATTAGGCGAAATAAACATTTGCGAATTTGGAAAGCATGTTAGGGAGCCTGGGTCCCTAAAGTTCTGGTAACTAAAGTACCCAATACTGATTATGGTCTTTCTAACGATTTCCTGCTATAGTTTGAGCATAATTCTTTGTGTTTGAATCAGCTGCAGGCATGGCAGGGGGACATAATCCAACTAGAAAAGGGGAAATACTCATGCTACCAGGAAGTAAACAAAAACATGGCGTCCATGTGGTATTTTCTCGTTATTAAATGTCTTGAAGAGGTGAGTATTATTAGGCCCAAATCAACTTTGCTGTCCCAAAACAAAGTTCTTCATATATGACATGGTTCACTGCCTTTTCTGGCGCTGTCAGTGTTATGCATTGCATCATGATTCGCTGTGGAACAGCAATGTTTATTTGGGCTGAGTATGACCATGTTTTTATTATGTTTTTTTTATTGTATTTGTTGTTAAAATATGTTATAGTTCGCTCTTAACGTCTGTGTTGAGGGAGGATGATTTTGACACGGAACTGGTGCCACTGTGATAACCATTTCCGATAAGTTGAGCCTGTACTGCCTCCGTCCATCCTTACAGTTACTATATCATATGCAAACTAAACCCAACTCTTTCATCAATCCCATCTCATCAATGACACACATGTACAGATTAGCTTTACAACATGCAATTTGAACATGAGCAGATTTTTTTTAATAAAAAAAATTAAGGCTCCCATACACAACCCAAGCTGAAGTGTAGGCCCTCGGTGGCCGAGTGGTCTAAGGCGATTCTCTGGTGACCGGTAGCTTCACACCGCTGAACCGGCACGGGTTTGAGCCCAGCTGGTCTATGTGTGAAAGTTTGTCAGTTAGTTGCCGAGGGGCGATGGTTCTCCTCGGGTACTCCGGCTTCCTCCACCAACCAAACTGACTGTCATCATATGAGTGAAACAACCTTGAGTGTGACATTAAGCCAAAATGTAGCCCAATTTCAATGTTCCTCCATGTCTCGAAATTAAAGCTATTTATACCAATTTCACTGTTGGTTGGATAAGAAATAAATTACTGATATCAAACAACATGTCATCAATGACTTACATATACAAGTATTTCTACAGCCTACAATTTGACAATGGGGTAGGTAGGGAATAAGTTTTTTTTAGCAGGGATTAATTATCAAAGCTTGAAAATCAAAGCTTGGGTGAATCCAATTTGATCAAGGGAAGTTAAGAAATGATGTTATTTAGAGAAAATGTTTCTCGTACCCCAATCAAAGCTTAGGTAAAATAAGACTATGTGCTGAAGATGCAGCCCAAATTCTAATGTTGATTGGGTAATGCACACATGATTCTACAACATGCAATTTGATCTTGGGCAGATTTTCCGAAATAGCAATTGAGTCTTCCATACCACAACCGAAGCTGGAGTGAAACTACGTTGTGTGCTGAATATGTAGACCAATTTCAATGTTGATTGGGTGAGGAATAAATGACTTAGATGAAATCTCATCTCATCAATGACATACATGTACAAGTATTTCTGCAGCCTTCAATTTGACAATGAGATAGATAGGGAATGAGCTTTTTGAGCATGGATTAATTATCACTGGCGAGAATAAAATACAGGCTGAGATACTAAGGCTACGTCCGAGAATCCACCGTATTGTCTGGTACGAATGTTAGCTGCCGAGGGATGCTTTCCCGTAGAGTCATAGGGTTGCTTTTTAGTCGCCAGACATCGCCAATTTTTTCCACCTCATGCACATCCCTCCAATTGAGTGAGTACATTTTGATCAACGGCAGATATGGAATGAATCAAAGCCTAGGTAAAACAAGACCTGAGTAGGCAATCCAATTCTAATGTTATGAAAAATGACAAATATTTTTGAGATTGTCTGGAACCTCTTTGAAAGATTAATTTGTTACTATTTTAACCAACCTGTAGGTGAATATGAACGTTTGTATTAGTCGAAATAAACATTTGCGAATTTAGAAAGCATGTTAGGGAGCCTGGACCCCTAAAGTTCTGGTAACTAAAGTAACCACTGACTACTGATTATGGTCCTTCTAACGATTTCATGCTATAGTTTGAGCATAATTATTAGTTTATGTCTGAATCAGAGGGAAATAAATCTAACCATACTAGAAAAGGGGAAATACTCATGCCACCAGGAAGCAAACACAAAATGGCTCCCATGTGGTCTTTTCTTGTTACCAGCTCTCTGCAAAAGTTGAGTATTAGGCCCAAATCAACGTTGCTGACTCAAAACAAAGTTCCTGCCATATCACATGGTCACTGCCGTTTCTGAAGCTATCCGTATTATGCATTGCATCATGAGCCATTGTGGGGCAGCAATGTTTACTTGGGCTGAGTATGATCATGCTTGTTTTATGTTTTTTAATTTTATTTGAGGTTAACATATGTTGACATTCGTTGTTAATGCCTGTGTTGAGAGGGGATGATTTGACACGGAACTAGTGCTGCACCGTACTGCCCCAGTCCATCCTCACAATTGCTATATCTTTAGCAAACGAAACACAACTCTTTTATCAATTCCATCTTATCAATGACATACATGCACACATTAGTTATACAACATGCAATTTGAACATGAGCAGACTTTTTAAATAAAAACAATTAAGTCTCATGTGCTGGACATGTAACCCAATATCAATGTTCTCCATGTCTCGAAATAAAAACTATTTATATCAGCTTCACTGTTGATTGGGTAAGAAATAAATTACTTACTTATCAACGTCGGGTCATCAATAACATCCATGTACAAGTACTTCTACAGCTTACACTTTGACAATAGAATAGATAGGGAATAAGGTTTTTTGTGCAGGGATTTTTTATCACTGGCGAAAATCAAAGCTTGGCTGAACACAATTTGATCAAGGGAAGATACGAAATTATGCTTTTTAGAGAAGAAAATGTCTCTCATACTCGAATCAAAGCTGGGATAAAACAAGACAATATGCTGAGGATGCAACTCAATTCTAATGTTGATTGGGTAAAGATTTCATGACAAAATTATTTGATTGGTTACCAGTGACATACATGGACACATAGTTCTACAACATGCAATTCTATTATGGGTGAAATAGGGAATGATTTTTTTAACAGGACAAATTGTCTCCCACACCCCAATTAAATGGTAAGGGAAAGTAGTCTATTTTCTGTATGTTGATTGGGTAAAGATTTCATGACCAGATAATTTTGATTTGTGACCAGTGACATACATGTGCACATAGTTCTACAACACGCTACTTGATTATGGGTCAAATAGAAAATGATTTTAATGGAACAAATTAAGTCTCCCATAATCAAATGTTAAATGAATGTAGACTTTTTACTATATGCAGCCCAATTCTACTGTTGATTGGGTCAAATTTCACCCATTTCATGTCACCGATGACATACATGTGTAACATAGTTCTACAATCTGCAATATGATGTTTAAGCAACAAATTAGCAACAAATTAAGTCTCCCATACGACAGCCCAAGCTTGCGTGAAACTAGATGTGTTGAGTATGTAGCACAATTTTAATGTTGAGTAAGAAATGAAAGATTTAAATCAAATTTCATCTCACCATTGGCATACTGTACATGTATTTGTGCAGCCTACAATTTAACAATGGTGCAGAAAGGGAAGGAGGACGTTTGAGCAAGGATTAATTATCCCTGGTCAAAGTCTTAGCTTGAGTGAAAGTAGACTACGTGCTGAATATATAGCGCGATTTTAATGATTAAGAAATAAATTTCGATCAAATTTCATCTCACCATACATGTGTACATAATTCTACAGCTTACAATTTGACAATGGGGTGAATAAGGAATGATATTGTTTGAACACGGATTTAATCCCCTGATCAAACTCAAAGCTTGGGTGAAACTAGGTTATGTGTTGAGTATGTGGTCCAGTCGTACTGTTGATTGGGCAAGACCTAAATGACTCAAATCGACCAATGACAAATACATATATTCCTACAAGAACTTTGATCATGGAGAATATTTTTTAACCTAAAACAAATTAAGTCTCTCATACCACAATCATATCTTGAGTGAAACTAAATTATGTGTTGAGTATGTAGTCAAATTTCAGTGTTGAATGGGTAGGTACTAAATGATTTAAATCACATTTCGTCTCCGCAATGGCATGCATGTTACGTGTATTTCTGCAGTCTACAGTTTAACAATGGGGCATAAATGGATAGGGAATTATGGGCAGAGATTAATTACAACACATATAAGGGAAGTGGAAAGAGGTGCCGACATACTGACAGAGTCACATGCCTTCACAGTATAGTCTTCTGGTTAGCCTATTCTAAAGCACATACCAAGACTCTAACGATTCATGATATGCCTTGCATCTCAGGCACGCTTTTGCTGTACCTGTTCATGTGGCAACTTGGATGACATGACCACACGGCCCCTGGCATCGGCATAAGCGGTATTAGATACAAATCTAGAGAGCTATGATGGAAATGCTCTGACAACTCATTTATTGCTAATTGGTGAGCTGTGTCGCTGTGACAACTCTGGGGATTGGTGAGCTGTATCGTGGTCAGATGAAAATGACGGCTTTTATCACAAAAGACTAATCTGTAAGGCCCGATGTCGACCCAGCATCAACTTCCCACAAATGCCAACATATATCAAAGACCAAAAGGTCTGTACAGGGGGCGGGCCTCGGGGACGAAACGTCCACCAGCAGAATTTCGCCGTATACAGGTAAAAATTACAACGCATATAAGGGAAGTGGAAAGAGGTGCCGACATACTGACAGAGCCACATGACGTCACAGTATAGTCGATAATTACTCGATATCATTAATTTTAAATTTAAATTTGTAAACTGAGGACGGAATCAAAATGTGATTTTAAACGAAACAATGAGAATTTCGATTGGAGAAAACAGAAATTGATTGCAAGACCGTGGGGCCGACACACATCGATACAATCTTTGGCTTATTTTAATTGATGTAGAAAAACCTAGCTATGAGCAATTCACAAAATGAGATCCAACAATAGAGCAATTTACTGAGAATTGTTATTTTCCGAAATAATCGGTCCTGGTTATCCCAAATTTGAATAAATTTCAGCACAATTTAACCTATGTTATCAGATGTATGTAGTTTGAACAGCCTTGGCAACATACCTGAATACTCCAGCCTACACCCTGGTAACATGGCCTTTAATACCCTGATATCCCGCTCTGTATTCATTATGTGTTCACTTC
This sequence comes from Hanleya hanleyi, assembly GCA_036873755.1. Classification (NCBI taxonomy): domain Eukaryota; kingdom Metazoa; phylum Mollusca; class Polyplacophora; order Lepidopleurida; family Hanleyidae; genus Hanleya; species Hanleya hanleyi. The sequence goes on from JAVTVY010027282.1 coordinate 30,067, forward strand.
CTTCCATAGTTCCTAAATCATCAGGGCGGGGGTTGTGAATCAGATTTTCTTCAACCACCCTCATTAACTCCCCCAGTTCATTCCCCTCTTGCCGATCCATTTGATAGCCAACCCCATCCGAAGGAAGAGGCCCAACATGCCCAAGGTTAGACCAGCTGGCAAAATATCCGCCCCCGCTGTGTCCAATATACAAGGTTTGAGCCAGTCCGCCGGACCTGTGTGTTACTTTTCTGAGCTGCAAAGAGAGAAAACAGTATCATATAACGAATAGAGGGAAATGTAACTTGTTCAAAATGTGATACAAGACATGTTTCACTGGCAGTTTTTTTCTTGTGGCGGTTGAAGATACATGTATTGTAACTGAAATGCCGGTAAATCAACTTTCATTGCACTAAATCTACACTAACTGAGGAATACGGATATAGCATTGGAAAGCTTTGGATTTCCAGCGCCCCATTATCTTAATGTTGTCTGACATTCTATTTTATGGCACAGTGTGTGGTAATCTCTATACTGATACTATCGGACGTGTGAACATCCGTTTTTATCCGTAAAAATTGTAATGCTTTTCTTAAGAACTGGCATCAGTGTTTATATTTGTTCTAACAGACAAGTAATGTGTCATATCCAATACAGGACAAATAAATTTGATCCCCCATACCCGGAATGCTCAGTATCGTTCCCCGCCAAAAACTAATCAGTTTTGAAATATCAGGCATGTATGGTGAGGGCAGCAAGTAAATTGGCCCTTGTCCATTTCAGTTATCAGCCACCAATTCACTAACCCATAGTTTTCCTGTTACTGATTTCTTGTCACACCTGAACAAAAGCTTCTTTTTCTGCATACTGCAGCCACATATATGTACATCTACGGACAAAACAATGGAAAGAAGCTCCAAAAAAGTAATATCCTGTGTAACCCCTTCCCTGTGCCAACTTTCTGGCCCAACACCGTAACTCCACTTTGCGGCAAAGTCAGCTAGCTCCCATTCCATATGACCCAGCTGCGTCTGCATACAGCTGCAAATTCTCGTTACTTAGCCAGACCTGGTCTAAATAAAAAAGAAATTCCATTGAATTCATCCAGGAATGACAGCCAAATTACCAATTCGGCTCGCATCTCTGCAATAATTCGTATTAAATGATGCGGTTTAGAAATTTCAATAGTGGCATCGGTCATTCTACGATAAAAAGTTCTCTCTGGAGTGATAGTCCTGTACGTATAATTCAATAACTGAAAGTTTTATATTTGATAGTCCTGTACGCATAATTCAATGAGTGAAAGTTTTATAACGTTTTTTTTCATGCACCTATAAGCAGTGATAATCACCTGCTCTAGCTCATTTATCTTATCTTCTGGAATTCTGACTAACATACCCAGTGCATCAAATTCTAAACCTAAATATGGTAATCTCTGGTACGGACCCTCCGAGTGGCACGCCAATTTCCGCACATACATGTACATCACCAAATTATCCTGGAGACGTTTGCGCATGATAATTCTCAGCTCCCCAGAAAGTCATCCAGATAATGCAAAAATATTCCCACTGGGCGTTTTGCTTGGCACGCCAGGAAGGCACTGAAATGTTCGAATTTATCACAGGATAATGATGCTCCCATCGGAAGGGTTTTCCAACCTAAGATTTGTTCTGAATCCTAAAACCGAGCTGGTCAATATCACTCGGAAAAACTGACAATAGCCGGAATTCCGATTTAATGTCTGCTTTTGCTAAAAAAAAATGCCCCTCTTTTCCAACCTATGCATCTTCCACATCGATTCATCAGTGGATGAATATGTTACAGTGAAGAATTGTGGATCTACAAAGTCATTCTCTGCCTGACCCTCAGGGAAAGATAAATGCTGAGCTCAGCCAAATCGAAACAATCCACTTTCTAATATGTTATATCCGTCTCCTATCGGACTCTGATCACCGATAATTTGTGGAATTGTCCCCACCCCCCCTCTGCAGGGATTAGGTCTCCTTATCCATATTTTCTGATTTCGCGAAAAAACGACAATGGTAAATTTCAAGAATTCCCTGTTCTAATAATTTCCCCTAATTTCGTTTGACTGCCGGGCTTGAATTTAAATGCCCGGTTTTGCCCGGGAGTCCGTCTCAGATATTTCCCCCTTATGTCACAACACTGACTAACCAGAGCCCCGAATAAATTGCAAACCAAATAGTATTGGGGTTTCGTGTAATCTTCAATCTAAAATGCTCATGATAAACTTTGAACGTTGTCACACGTGCACGGATGGAGAGCATTCGTACTATGCGCATATAATTTAGTGATTGGCTAGCCCGGATGGGTGGCTTCCCCAGGAAAATACCCCCCAAAATCAACAAGTCTCTCGTCCATTGCACCATATTGATCATCTTTTTGCAGTAATCCTTTGCTTCAAGAAAACCGGTTCACTTTTTTTATCGTCCACTGTTATAGTACATGTTTCCTCAAGAAGTTCTTGCTCTGATTTTAGAAGAACTCCCAAGTATATGAATTCTCTTGCCATATTTTCTTTTTATATGCTGTCGGGCATGAGCATTTAAATCATCACCCACACTAATAAGATGCTTTGGACGTAGATAGATGACGGAGGTGAATAAGTGCATATCCATGGTGGAATATGAATTATTTTTTCCACTCTGTTTCACCACTGATACAAGTACCACTGGGATATTCTACTGTAGACCAGCATGACCAGGGGACTCCTGGTGGGAATGAAAGCAGTGCTAAATCATGGAGCAGTGATGGCTTCTACTACACGTACTGCATGAGCTTTCGACAATAGCGTGAGAATTCCCACTAACGCTAAGTGGGATGTTGTGGCTGTTGTTGTATAAGAAGTTCGGTGCCCTTCTCCCTTCATCAGGCCCACATAAGTATCCCTCCCCCGTGTGACTGATTTGGCGAACTCAATTTCTATCATCCGGATTTACTCGCTATATATTTAGGCCCACAATTCCCAGCCTATAACTGACCGCAATTACCAGTCTATAACTACCCGCATATGCCGAAAAATTAGCCCTTGGCAAATTAAAACCTACACCATGTATACCACATCCTCTAGCTTCCGCATGCAATGAAATTCTCATCGAATTTAAATATATTCAAGAGACGAATAGAAGCTTATATTCTGTCTAAGTATCATAATTTATTATATCATTGATTGTATGCTGTTTTCTATTGTGTCATAAGTGAGTGAGGGAGGGACCCAAGGAAGATTGGTCTTGTACTAATTGAATCTCCACTGTAAATAAAGTATATTTATTATTATTATCTCCTCAGTCGGTCGTTGATCAGCCTGGGGGGGACTGTGCTCGACAATAGTCTGACTGGTCCTGTTCGCTCCGCTCGAACCTTGTAGTATCGGAGCTTTTCCCCGGCCACGTTGACTGAGCTGTGGTCTCCTGAGAATCATTCGTCACCGTCCTGACGCTACCCCTCCTTTTCGCCTTCGTAGCCTTCCTTGAAGGATGAGCATGTTCAGTGTCTAATTTTGCGTAACTGAACCAATCGGCCCTGAATTTCTTCTGGACGCCAAATTATCGCCAACTGGTAACCGTTTTCTCAGTGACACAGAGCGATCCTTCATCGCCCACCCCCTCCCCTCCAACACACACACAAACACACACATTAGCAAGTGGAACAAATCTGGTCAACTATTGTCTGTACAACGTCATTTAACCTTCATTAGATTAAATGATTTTATTATTTTTCAGTGAAATGGAAAGGGCGAAACGGGCCAATCCCTCTGATGAGCTGGGGAGCAGCGAGCTAGTGCCAGATTACCGTCTAAATGTAGATTTAACAGCTCAAGTGTGCAGGATGGCAGCAGGTAAGGAACATGGGGCTAATTCGTACTATGGGCTATACTCCATCTATAGTAAATCTAAATGAAACTATAGTTTTGCTGGTGGCCAGTGAGTTGCTGGTGGCCAGTGAGTTGCTGGTGGTCAGTGCCCCTTGGCCTCGATCTGGGTACCCGACGTATCTTATGTCACTAATGCATCCACTCATAAAAATGTGATTTTCAATGTACTTGTTCAAATATATCCTTCCTTGAAAGGTATTTATTTCTATGCTTATGTGAGAAAGTTGTTTCAATCTTTGTGTGATGCTATGGATAATAACAAACTTCACGAGTTCAAAAAAACCCTGTATGCTATACTCATCTGAACAGCCAGAAACGTTTCAATCAAGCCATGATTAGACGATGTAGAATCGGCCATACACGATTAACTCACGAGCATTTGCTGAAAAAAGAGCCAGTCCCAAGGTGTATTCCATGCCACGCAGATCTCACGGTGAAACATATTCTTATCGACTGTATAGATTTTTACGTCAGCTTTATCGTAACAGAAAGACGTGTGAAATCAAGGATTTATTTACAATACTAAAAGCATATACAATTTAAGTAAGGTTAATACATTAGTGTGTGAAATATAGTCTTACTGTTCAATGCTATACCGGTCCTTGACTCTACAGTCCTTGTTGACGCGCACAAATCACGCTTCTGTATAATGATAATCCAACACTGCTCAGTTGTACACAGTCCCAGTAAATGCCCAATATCCGATAGCCGTTAACAAATAACGTAGATTATGCAGAAGTCAAAAGTTAATACACAGGAGTAAATACTCCAGCAGTCCATTGTTACAGGCAAAGGTAACACAAAAAAACAGACCCACATAAAAGCCAGTTTGAATTCCCTGCTGAATGACTGAGATGCGCTGTTTATATTCTATGAGGCATTCCAGATCATTTTACCCATCAAGAAGCTTCTAGAATACACAGCATTGCCGCATCATCTGACCTACATACAATTACAATAGTCTTCCAGAAAGCTTCAAGTGACTGACCCACATAATAGTACGTAAACAAGCTTGCGTCAGCCTTATATTCGAGAAACACCCACAATGTCTAATAATAGACTACAATACCATGACAAAATTTTAAGTTTGTAAGACATAACTTTTATCGAGCAGCTACTCTGGAAGATCTTTTAGTCGAGTAAGAGAAGATTGTATTTTAGATTATTGGAGAGAGATCGATTTGTTGTATTAATACCAGCTTATTGGTCTGTACCGAAGAGGTCAATAACGTAACAGTAGATATAATTCAGCACTGACAAGACTTCATTTAATACTGGGCATGCAAGTTCATATGTCCTGACGGACAGTGTAACCTAGTGCCAGCCCTGGGCCTTCCTCCTGAGTTGACCAACTGTACATCTTATATATCATATATGAATAAAAGAACCCTAGCGACACCTGTGAACACTCTTGACATGTCATACCTTGTTTTACCATCTACAATAGTTATGCCATATATTTATCTACCTGTAGTAACAGTTGTGTATACAATCTCAGCTGGAGCTCTTCTTTAATTACTTTCTTTATACCTGTTAATGCTGTGTCTCAGTTGGATGTTCCTGCCTTAGTCTAATATTCTATTGTAATGTATACCAATTCAGTTTGACAGTTTGAAGTCTATATAGTAGTCTAGTCTAGTCTAAGTTCAATTAACAAATCAATAATTAACAGTATCAATATTTACACAGTGGTAATCTATACATACAATATACATTTATCTCAGTTTACATGTAATAGGGAGTTTTAATATGGCAGCCCCAAATACTGGGTGATAATTGCCCCCTCTCCATCTAAGTGTCGTCCCGACACTCCAGTAGTTGTTCTTACATGTAGATATATGTAGTACTATTTATACCCTACATTATATACAAAATAGATACATGTTCATTCAAAGTTTTTAAAGTTCTAGACAACAGTATTCTCTATGATATACATGTACAAAGAAGTTCACTAGACCATTCCCAAACAAGTACAAATTCAACATAAAAGTATATTACTCATCATGGTAAACATATAACATATTGCCTGAAATAAAATATAATTCAAATTCCTCATCACTATTCATTATTGACGCATTGGTCAGGGGACTCAGATGGGCAATTTATGCATTTAAACAATATCATTCTCCTTTTAAGCTCCTTTCTATCATTTGGATTTCCATGATAACCTAGCAGGATAAAGACATAAAACATGTTGTGAATACTGATCTCCTGGCCTCATTCTATTGTCATAAACTATTTCAGACCGAGTCAGTTTTGGTTTTTAGAAGCTGCAAAATATGATACAATATTTTAGTTTTTTAGAAGCTGCAAAATATGATACAATATGTGGAATTTTACTTTAGCAATTGGTACTTTAATTCAAATATTTAAATTTAATAAGTGAGTGTCAATGTACTGACACTACTGCACATAGCCCTAAATGTGATACCATGTAACCGTACTATGCCTGTTGCACTGACACCAATATGAATCTACAGATATAAATATTTTATACTAAAAACTTTCTCATTCGTCCAATAATATTTGATTTACATTCAAAAGTCCATTTCTTTAAGATCTTCAGATCTTCATCTGAAAAGCCACAGAAGTATCTACATTTGTGTACAATGCCTAACAAATACATCAAATCACTTGGGGATTATGTCACATTTCCTCTGAAAACATAATAATATAAATCACAGAACAATATATCTTTCCATCTGAAATTGAAATACATAATTATATTAATATACATGTGTGATCCGTTTTTAGCCAGCAGGTTACCTAAAACATATTATATTAGTATTCTTTTTTGAGTGTAACTTGTTCACCTCCAATATACATATTTATTGGATGTATTTTTCTTCATATTTATTTATTAGATCTTTAATTACCATGCTTTCAATTGATTTTTTTTTTTATTTTTTTTTTATATATAATGATAACCAATAAATACCTAATACATTTATAAGAACTATTGGTTCAGACACAATCATACAGGGTATAACTCATTTTGGACCGTTATGGTGATTATATAACCTAGCTTTATGTTATACATGTATGCTAGTTATAATATTAAGATACTATATTACCATGTACATTTCTAGTTTGTGATCAGGAGATGCAAGAACCAAAATTGAAGATTTAGTAACCGACATTTAATGGTTGCTCAGGCCTTTAAATGTGGTAAGTGTCTGCCTCATGAGGATGAGCAGTCCATCACAGGCATCCACTTGATCGAATCACGACACTGGTTTCTTGCATTTCCTTAGTAATTTGGCCTAACCTACTTTCCATGTGTTTCTATGACAAATTATGCCTTTTCCTGGCTCGTCCTTGTTGAGTTCTTGTCGCATGAAAGTCTCTAACAGGTCTCATCTCATCAGGGAGGAGATCCTCCCTAATCAAAAGTGGACCTCTAACATTGGTAAGACGGACCTTGTACCAGAAGAAACCATCACTATATTTCTTCGACTGTAGTATTTTCTTTATTCTGTCGGCCTTAACTTTTTGGTTTGCATTGCTTGGTGGTGTCAAAGGAGTTGGTGAATTTGGTATTGGAGTTCTAGTTTGTGTTTGTGAACTCGGGACTTGTGAAGGCTCTGCTTGTGGTTGGGAGATAGGCAATTCCTCCGGATTTAGTTCATTTTCATCCGTCATGTCTTCGGGTAGATTTGTGGGTCTCAGTCTGGGATCAACGTAAGGACGTAACCTGTTTGCATGTATAACTGACCGAACAATTGCATGATTTGATGCTTTCCGTAATTTGTAAGTGTAGTTGTTATAGTCAATACAGATATAATAGGGTCCTAACCACTTTCTACTTAACTTTGGAGATCTACCCTTTTCCTTTTTAGTGCAGTATAACCAAACTTTTTCATTCTTTTTGAACTTTGGCATTTCAGCTTTCTTGTTGTGTTGTGTGGTATACTTCTTCTGTGCTTGTGTGATGTTGTCATGTGCGATTTGTTGTGTGATCTCCAAGTTTTGTTTGAGTTGTTGTAAATGTTGCTTAGCATCCTTCCCAATGTTGGGTGTGGGTAACAACTCTGTATCTATGGGAAGTGTGGGTTCACGTCCAAAAAGCAATTCGAATGGCGAGTAACCTGTTGATTCGGTTGCTGGTGTCATGCGATATGCCATCAGAGCAGCAGGTAGTATATTTGACCAGTTGGATTGGTCTGGCTTGCAGTAGGCCCGAAGTGTTTGTTCGAACGTACTGTTCATTCTCTCACAGGCTGCGTTTGTCTGTGGGTGATAGCTGCTTGTACGAAGCTGTTCTATGTTCAAAATTTTGCGTAATTCTTTGATCAAGTGTGATAGAAAGTTTTGACCTCTGTCTGAAAGCAACTGTTTGGGTGCACCATATCGGCAAATGATTTCGCTGTACAAGACGCGCGCTACTTCCACAGCCGTTTGAGTTTTTAATGGGAATGCTTTAACCCATTTGGAAAATGGACAATTGACCAAAAGGATACATGTATGGCCTTCTGGTGTTGTGGGAAGGGGACCGATTATGTCCATATGGAGACGCCCAAATGTATTTTGTATAGGCAAGGGTCTCACAGGGGCTTTCTTTTGATGGTAGTAACGTTTGGATGACTGACATGTCTCGCAAGATTTCACATAGTATTCAATTTCTGCTTGCATTTTTGGCCAAAAATATTTCAAAGAAATTGCCCTTTGTGTTCGGTCTTGCCCTTGGTGACCTACGTTGTCGTGGTAGGCTTCAAGTACATTCTGTCGCAAAGTGGATGGTATGCACAATTGCTGTACTTCTCTGTCTGCCTTTGTACCTTTTCCTCTTGGGGAGTATAGATGGTAAAGCAAACCATCAGACATAAGATAAGAGAGGTGCTCATCCAAAATTTTTCTTCTGGAAGGTTTGTCATCAGGTAGCTTTTCAGTTTCTATATATTCAATATACTGCAGCAGCTTTGGATCACTATGCTGTGCTTGTTTCATGTCGGCTGCTGAAAAGGTCATGACCTCTTGTAATGCACTTAATGGGTCAACAGCCATGTATGCTTCTTCTGCCTCAGCAAGGGCTGCTACTGTAGCAGATATGTGTGTAGCACTAATTGATTGAACCTCTGGGTATACCCTCCTTGACAGTGCATCTACATTTGTATTTTTCTTTCCTGCTTTGTGTATAATGCGACACTTGTACTGTTGTAATGTCATAGCCCAACGCTGTAAACGGCCCGTTTTGCATTTTGTGTTGTGTATGTACGTTAATGCATTGTGATCGGTGATGACGTCAAATGTACTGTTTGCCAAGTACACGTGAAACTGTTTCAGACCCTCCATGATTGCAAGACATCCACGTTCCGTGATACACCAGTTGACCTCATTATTTTTCAGAGATCGACCTCCATATGCAATAACGACTTCTCTTCCCTGGTCGTCTTTTTGACCCAGAATATATCCTATGGATACATTTGATGCGTCCGCATACAAGATGAATTCCTTGTCAAAATTTGGGAAACTCAGAATAGGAGGACTTTGGAGTGCCTGCTTGAGTTCTTTGAAGGCGTTATCACAGTTTTCTGTCCATGTAAAATCCTTGTCTTTTTTCAGCAAATTAGTCAATGGGGATGCTATCAGAGAGTAGTTTTTGACAAATCTTCTATAATAGTTGCAAAGACCAAGAAATGATCTGACATCATGTACGGTTTTGGGTTGAGGAAATGATTTCACTGCCTCTGTTTTCTTTGGATCAACTGAGATGCCGTCCTTTGAAAGGATACGTCCTAAATATTCGACTGTGTGAGCAGCAAAGTTACATTTCGAAGGTTTGAGACGCAAGTTGTTTTCTCTCATACGATGGAACACGAGCGTCAGATGCTGCAGGTGCTCATCAAAGTTACGTGAGAATAATAAGATGTCATCCACATAGCAAATCGCATATTTGTACGTCATGTCACGTAATGTTTCCGTCATAATCATCTGGAACGATGCTCCGGCATTTGTGAGCCCAAACGGTAATTTTTTTAATTGATAGACCCCCCGATGGCAAATGAAACCAGTCTTTTGTTTTGAGTCTTCGTCTAAGCCTATTTGCCAGTATCCCGAGAAGAGATCAAGTGTCGAGAATATCTGTGCATTGGATTCACCCAATGTGTCAATAACTTCCTCCATCACTGGTAGTGGAAAGTGCATGGGTTTTGTTACCGCATTCAATGCCCGATAATCCGCACAAAACCTGCGATCATTTGTTTTCTTTTTAACAAGGACAACTGGTGACAACCATTCAGATGTAGAAGGCTCTGTGACGTCATTCTTTAGCATTTCATCTATTTGTCGGGAAATTTCCTCTTTCGTTTTGGGTGAAGCCCTATAAAACCTTTGTCTAATAGGTTTCGCATTGCCTGTGTCTATTTTGTGCTTGTAGTTATTTGTTGTACAAGTTTTCAGCTCTGTCATGTCTTTGACAAAAACATCCCTATTTTGTCCTATAAGTACCAACAATCTTTGCTTCTGCTCAACTGTTAGGTCAGATTTTGTCAAGTTTATTCCTAATTCACATGCTGTGTTGATGTACTGCTATACTGTCTCCTCGTCCATGTCTGTGCATGTGTGTATGTTTGTTTCTTCATCCAGTGATGTGTCCATGTCTACCTGATCTAATATGTCATCTCGTGTCAGAGGTATAAAGCGTCCAAGTATTTGTCTGTCCTTGAGATCTACATCAGCGTTTGTTGGATTCATTACTCTGTATGATGTCTTATTGTTGCATACTTCAACCACACACCGTGCCCCTATCAAGTTACTTGACCCTGGTAACGCAAGACTGGATTCGATCAGTCCAATGGACCATTCTTCCGATCTTTTACATCGAACGGGTACAATCACTTCTGAGCGACAGGGTATGGTAATGTTACCTACTACTCTAACTAGGGCATATTTTGGTTCACTGCCATCAGCATTCAGCGGTACCTCCGTCATTCCGCCTTGAAGAATTAATGTTCCTCTGTCTAGAGTGTTTCTCTTGTAATCGTTCTAATAGCTTCATGTTCATTTTCTTCATGAAATCACTAGACTTCTCATTAGTGGCCTGTTTTCTGTTGATTATGGATTTCAGGACCTTCATACTCTTAGATGGATGTTCCCCCTGAAAGTACTGCCGACAGAATGCTGATTTTAGAGTTAGGAATTCCTGTTTTTTCTCACCATCCATATATTCATACCATACCAGGGCGTTGTCGTCAAGGAACACTGGGAAGGCTTCTACTTTCCTTTCATCTGACCACTTTTGGAATTTGGCAAAATGTTCAAATTTGGCCAGCCATAATTCTGCGTCTTCATTGCCAGTACCACGAAATGGTTTGGGAGCCAGACCTGACAGAATCTCCATGGTTGGTCGCAGACTGAGGTTGTTCTTTTGATGAAGGCCTATGTCGTCGTCTTGCCGGATATCTTGTTCTTATTACTATACAGGTACCACAGGATCTGCTGAGCTAAAAAGACAGCCAACCTGGGTTCATCCACCACTAAGACCAGCTTATTGGTCTGTACCGAAGAGGTCAATAACGTAACAGTAGATATAATTCAGCACTGACAAGACTTCATTTAATACTGGGCATGCAAGTTCATATGTCCTGACGGACAGTGTAACCTAGTGCCAGCCCAGGGCCTTCTGCCTGAGTTGACCAACTGTACCTCTTATATCATATATGACTAAAAGAACCCTAGCGACACCTGTGAACACTCTTGACATGTCATTCTTTGTTTTACCATCTACAATAGTTATGCCATATATTTATCTGCCTGTAGTAACAGTTGTGTATACAATCTCAGCTGGAGCTCTTCTTTAATTACTTTCTTTATACATGTACCTGTTAACGCTATGCCTCAGCTGGATGTTCCTGCCTTAGTCTAATATTCTATTGTGATGTAGACCAGTTCGTCTGACAGTTTGAAGTCTATATAGTAGTCTAGTCTAGTCTAAGTTCAATTAACAAATCAATAATTAACAGTGTCAATATTTACACAGTGGTAATCTATACATACAATATACATTTATCTCAGTTTACATGTAATAGGGAGTTTTAATATGGCAGCCCCAAATACTGGGTGAAAGTATTATGTATTTACATGTTCTAATGCATTAGTTTATAGGGTTATTAACTTGAATACTTTTGTTTGACCGTCGCTAAATAGCTGAAATGTTGCTGAACGCGACGTTAAACCTTGATTCTCTCTTTCTCTCTCTCTTATACAACAGATCACAGGCGTTAAATGCGAATACACAATATACCAGGAATAACCACACAGACGGAATATAATTTCGTGGGTAAACTGCATGCAATGTTGGTATGCACTCAAATACATCGATTCGTAAAAATACAGTGGGTCATATGTATAGTAAACAGAACATATTCGCATGATAAATCACATGAGTTATGCATGTATATATCGTCCTAGCAGGCGTCAGATCCGACATTCAATATTCAGCCGTCGTCCATAAAAGAACTGCCGCATCAATAACCAAAAGACCTATTTCGTATGACAATACCAATTCCAAATATGTATGATATCAAAATAACACCAACACAAGATGGTTTTCTACAAGAGAGAAGCGGTCAACAGTTTCAACCTATAACCCTACAACTCAGCGGTCCTTGTTATGTAATGTGCCTTATCTAACAACCAATGGATTGCATTTATTTGTCAGATATACAATTGAAAATTTATCTCGCATGAAGTACAAAATGTTTCTATAGTGGACCTGTTTAATCCTCTCCCAATTTAAAAACATGCCCTAATATAAAAGGACTACAATTTCGAATGTCTGTTTTTCGGATTTTCCTCCATTTTATTGCCTGGTCAAGTATTACAAGCAGTCATCATTTCCAATGATGCCGGCATCATGATGTTCCAAATATTTCAAATCCGTATCTGATCAGTATATTTATTAATCCATATGAGTTTCTTTAAAAGTCGTTATCTAGAGAAATGATGTATTTCAGTCTTGTTCATATGAACACCATGAACGGAACTAAATGTACGATTATAGGAAACGAAACGCTTTCAATATCGCTTACGATGTCATAAATATTCCGTTTATCAAAACCTATTTCCCTTATCAAACGCGTTTGCTCTGATCGAAACGCGTTTCATGAACGTGTTTTTCCTTTCGTTCAAATCGCGCAAACCAGGCCAAGAAGCCATCGTGTCTGAGTTTTCCACAGCCGCATTTAGTATTCCCTGTCCTGTGAAATAAAAATCTGTGGCGTATATTTTAATGTGCTTAAATGCTTATCCTTGAGTTTGCTCATTTGCGGTGTATCTCTAGTCTCCTCGCTAAGTATCGAATGTGGGTCGAGCATCCATTTTGACAAGGCCGCATCGCTGTGTATTACCACGTTTTTCTTGCGCTTACGGCTGTTGAATTGTTGGTTGAAAAAGCGGGGTTTTGGTCATTCGTTATTCAAATATATAGCACCGACCAAACAGTGTATACGCCCGACGAAGCAACCGTATGGATGGTAATATTTATCTAACAACAACATCAACAAAACGCGTTGCTAGATCCTGTGTTAAATGTGATGATTTTAATCAACGTCACAAAACATTGTTGCAGAAACTTATGAAACAGGGCTATTCCACCAAGCGCCTCCACTCAAAGTTTCTCAAATTTGGCGATACATATCGCATGCTGATAGCAAAGTACGAACGTAGCGTGCAAGATCTATGGCGCTACGTTTCGTAACTTGTGTCTAATTCCGCTTAACCCGGGGCTAGGGGCCGTATGAACACATGTACTTCAATATCCTCATGGTGCTCATATGAACAGTCACAATCAAAGCGTGACTGAGATACATCTTTTTTGGGTAACGACTCTAAAACGAATATTACGGATTAAGAATACTGATCAGCGATACGGATTTGATATTTTTGGAACATCATGATGTCTTGCCGGCATCATTGAAAACTGTTGACCGCTTCTCTCTTGCAGGAAACAAGCCTATGTTTATGTATACTATGATTGTCTCTTTGAATTTGGTGCTAATACTGTTATATGGAAAATGGAATAGGTCTTCGGGTTATGGACGCGGATATTCTCTAGTGGACGACGGCTGGATTATGAATGACGGACTAGACGCTTGTAATTTCGAATGCGTTCATAAACGCGTTCGCGAACGCATCCGCAAAATACTTTTCAAGCAAAAGGAAACGAAAGATAAATGAACCCACGGATGATGAAACGCGTTTGGGAGGTATAAATTGTCTTTAGTTCCAAAACTAAAATTTGACGTCTACCAGGTAAAAGTTCCATATTTTATACAGAAGCAAAAGCTTTATTATCAGCTTTAGAAGGTATTGGGTCTACTAGAAGGAGAAAATTTCATATTCTCGGATTCACTATCATGCCTTAAAGCGATTAAAAGTGGATATTCAACTCATCCCACCATCTTGAAAATTCTACAATTATATGACACTAGATTTGATCAACAGATAGATATTGTGTTTTGTTGGGTGCCTTATCACGTTGACATCAAAGGTAATACTGAAGCTGATAGATTGGCTAAGGCAGCTCTAGATGAAGAAGTTGATCCTGTTGGAATCCCATATGGCGATTTCAGACCATCTGTCTGCGCTTATGTAAGAAAGATGTTTCAGTCTTTATGGGATACTATGGATAATAACAAATTTCACGAGTTCAACGAAACTGTTGGTTATACGCATCTGAACAGTCAGAAACGTTTCGATCAGCCCATGATTAGATGATGTAGGATCGGTCATACACGATTAACCCACGAATATTTATTAAAACAGGAGCGGGTCCCAAGGTGTATTCGATGTCATGAAGATCTCACGGTGAAACATATTTTCATAGACTGCATAGATTTTAAGATTGTAAGAGATACTTTTTATCGAGCAACTACGCTGGAAGATCTTTTTGCCGAGTAAAAGAGGATTGTATTTTAGATTATTTGAGAGAGATTGGGGTTGTTGAACAAATTTTAATGTTTGTACGTGTTTTAACGCATTAGTTTACTAAGTTGTTGAAATGAATACTTAGAATCTTGTTTGATCGTCGCTATATAGCTGAAATATTGCTGAATGCGACGTTAAACCTTAATTTTCTCTCACTCTCTCTCTCTTTGAGAAGCAAACGAAACGAATATAAACGCGGTGGGAACGCTATTGAAACGCGTTCCAAAGGATAATAGAACGGTATTATACGAGAAAACACCGGACACCAACCGCTTTTACCCCTGTAGATCCTGTATGCTACTCTGGTATTTTGTTATCAGCATGCGATATGTATCGGCAATTTTAACACACCTCCTTCTGAAAATCATCCGCCCAATATTTTTCCGTAGTTTTGTCTACGACTAATTGCAGACTGAATGCATCTTTAATCATTGTGAGTACTTGATGTCAATACTGAAGCACAGTTCGAGTTTCATTCCACTTCTTTGATACTTTTCAATACAGGTCAAAGTGAAATTCACCTTGATCGCCCAACATCATGCACCGACGAAGCAAGCTATGTAAACCTAGTCCAGGCAGGAGAAGCTGGTACTGTCGCAGGCCAATCCTCCAATGCCGGTCTCATCGAAGCTGCTTTAAGAGATCATTTGGAATTCGACATCCACAAAGACGATTTGGACCATGGAGAACCACTTTCAACATTGACCGGTATAAAAAAGAGGTGAGATGTATTTCTAGTATTTTGTCTCTTGAACATCCGTCGAGATTCCGTGTTTCATGTGTTTGTCGTGAAGTATAGGAAGATTTTTATCCGTGTCCAAACACGAAAGTTCTAATGGCATTTCCACAATTTATGATTTTCGATATCTGATGAATTTTAGCAGAGAATATTCCTGCTCAAAATTAATAGAATATATAAATGCACCCGGTCATTTCTAAGATCAAATTGTTTCTTAGATCTAATAGAGATCTCAATGTGAGAACTATTAAATACATGGGATCATATGGTTGCGCAAGTAGGAGGAAATTCATGAGGAAGATAAAATGTGTACAAAGCGAATCACTATGGAAAACAGAGAATTTAATTTTCGAAATATTAATAATTGGTTTTTAATTGGGATGTTCAGCATGATCAGTATGCAGTGTATTTCAAAGATTGATTAGTATGCTCGTCACTTTGTCATCAAAGGCTGATAGAATGGCTAAGGCAGCCCTAGATAATGTGGTTGATCCTGTTGGAATCCCATATAGCGATTTCAGACACCCTATCTGTGCTTATGTGAAAAAGCTGACTCAATGTTTATGGGATGCTGTGAATAGTAACAAACTTCATGAGTTAGAAAAAAACTGTAGGTTATACTATCTGAACAGCCAGAAACGTTTCGATCAAGCCATGATCAGGCGATGTAGAATCGGCCATACTCGGTTAACTCACGAACATTTACTAAAAAAGAGCCAGTCCCAAGGTGTATTCCATGCCACGAAGATCTCACAGCGAAACATATTCTTATCGACTGTATAGATTTTAAGATTGTAAGAGATTTTTTTATCGAGCAACTACTTTAGAAGATCTCTTTGGCGGGTGAGGAAGGATTGTGTCTTAGGTTATTTGATAGAAATCGATTTGTTGCAGAAGTTTTAATGTGTGTATGTTTTAATCTGCTGGATTACTAAGTTAGTAAGTTGAATACTTAGAACTTTGTTTGATCGTCGCTATATAGCTGAAATATTGCTGAACGCGACGTTAAACCTTAATTCTCTCTCTCTCATTTTTTTTGTGATGGAGGTACAACCCTTTACATAATACTGATCGATAAAGATCTAGTGTGTTTCCGCGATAAGCGATTGGGATACTAGAGACATCAAAAATCACTTTGATATTTAAATACTGTAGTTATACTTGTAGGAGCGTTTGAACATGATATTTAAATACTGTAGTTGTACTTGCAGGAGCGTTGTTCAAGGATCTTTCGCCGACTTACTCAAGTTGTCTGAAATGGCAACGACACATGGAGAGACCACTGGCGTGTTGACTTCGGATGTAAGCTGCATTTTTGTTTATTTTCTGGCTGCTAAATTTTCAGAAGGAATCTATACCATCTAAACCTCATTTATCCAATAAGAAAGGTCGCTGAAAGAGTTTGGTAAACTTTGGTTTGATGGAAGTCACTCTATATATCGCAGGAAATCTGTATTTATAAACAAATGAGCATTCATATCAAATGAGAATGAACAATTACAAGCGTCTAGTCCGTCATTCATAATTCAGCCGTCGTCCATTAGAGAATATCCGCGTCCATAATCCAAAGACCTATTCCATATTCCATATAACAGTATTAGCACCAAATTCGAAAAGACAATCATAGTATACATAAAAATAGGCTTGTTTCGTGCAAGAGAGAAGCGGTCAACAGTTTTCAATGATGCCGGCAAGACATCATGATGTTCCAAAAATATCAAATCCGTATCGCTGATCAGTATTCTTAATCCATAATATTCGTTGTAATGTCGTCGTTTAAAGAATGATGTATCTCAGTCACGCTTTGATTGGGACTGTTCATATGAGTACCATGAGGAACAACTCTCATCAACGGCTGAAATATTTACTATCTCACATGAAAACGCAAATTTAGACTTGATTTTTAGCCAACCTACTCTTTGGATTGGAGTTTTATGTTGCTAATTTTAATCAGAAATACAATTGATTGCTCATTGTGTTAACTGTTTTGTAAGATCGCATGATGAGTGCACATTTTTTACTGAACGTAAATTCCCGATGAAATTCATCTCATTTCCTAGATATCCTTATTCATACGGAAATGATCTATACAAAAGTGATCAAAATACCACGAGATTTTGGTAGTAAGATTGGCTTGTAAACTTGACATTTCATTAGTTCACGATATTCAATGTGTTGTCATTTTAAGCAGGGGAGAGTGATTCTTTTATATTTTAACCACAAATCAATTTTTGCAGTATTCCGCCCCCCAACCAGATTGACATGACTCCGTCAAATCAGAATAATGACACAGTAGTTATGTATTGAAATGATTGGTTGTTATTGTTCGCTCAGAACATAAATCGTTCTGACGGCTAGAACCACTGTCGACCCAATGTATGGCATGACTTGTTACAAAGTATTATCCGAAATTAAAATCACATGACTCTGTTCGACCAATACAATTGGGTATACGGTTTGCGACTCCAGTTGCTTCTCAATTTGATGGCTGATGTCATACGTCAGAACTGCTAAAATACTTCCGTAATTTTTGGGCAAATTGTGTTCGATGCAAACTTCTTTTCCAATTACTTCCTAAAAAAATTATATTATCTCAATTAGTTTTGGACAGTTTTAGGACATTGATCTTTCTACATCGTTATTTCATCGTATCTAATAATTGTTCCAAATGTTCTTTTAATGGTGTTGTCAACAAATTGGGATACACATATAATGTCTACATTTATCACATCATATAGTGTGATTCATTCTCTCTTAAGCATGTCAGTCCCATACACCAATATTCAGTTACTTTCCTCAAGTGAATTGGCTTATAATAGCACCACTTCTTACTAATTCTATTGTTTCCCATCTTTATCAAGATTTTAGCAGCATGTCACTGCATACACAATCGTTGGTATGAATGTAGCGCTATAAACATGTGCAATAAAACTATTTTTTAATGTTTAAGCCTTTATGTGCTGAAGAAACTCAACAAGAAGTTCTTATATATAATTTTCCGTTTGGAAAGACTACTGTTATTACCATACACAATCATCTCGCATTTCGCATTTCAGAAACTGAATCCTTCAGTCAATGGGACTTACCAGAAAGACACAGATTTCGTCAAAATGCTACAGAAAGATCTAGGAAGAGGTCATTTTGGAAACGTGTACCTAATCCAGGACAAGATTTCAAAGAAACTTGCTGTCATAAAAGAGGTTCGTCTGACTGATTTATTCCCTCATGACCCTCCACTTGGTCGATCAACTGTCCAGTGCATGCATGTCTGTGGGATTTCTTCCCCTCAACATCTTGAACCTCAACTGCGAACTTAATTATCACAGATTCTTCTGAATATGTATCACAAAAGTGGTTGAAATCGTGTCCATAGCTCGTGTTCCATTTGAGAACGTTGATAAATATAGATTCTCATTACGAGTGGTCATTTATCTGATTTTTGTCACACGAGTTTGATAAACCCATATGAAACGAGCTTTAGTGACAAAAAGATAAAAGATGACCAGTATGATGATTTATTTCTCAAATCACAATAATGTTGAAAAATAATAGAAAAATACTTTGAGGTTTTAAACGTTTGAGGGTGTGATACGGGTTTTGTATCACACGGGTGTATCACATTTGCTTTTGGTGATGTGTGAAATCAGTATACACCTATATGGGGAATATACAGTTCCACACACGCACATGTACATATTTTATTTCGAACTTTTGGAGACCAGTCGGAAATTCCTTTAAATGTGTATGTGTTGTTCAGAGGCTTAGTCCATACATTTTAACCCTACCAGGCCCACCAAACTTTCTGTGTTATCACTGGAACGACACAGAAATTGAGAGCTGACACTCCGTGACTTTATAGTTTATCATATTGGAGTTATTTTGAGCCTATTTGCATAACCGCCGAGGATATGGGGGATCATGGATAAATTCAAGATGGCGGTCACTTGGGGGTACCAGAAAAATGATGTTTTCGTCATTTTTCTTCAAAATTTCTGCTTTTCCACGATGAACAGTGGGAAAAAACTGTTTTCGTCATTTTTCTTCAAAATTTCTGCTTTTCCACGATGAACAGTGGGAAAAAACTATTTTATTTAACATCACATTAATATTTACTAATTTATCACGGACTTTTTGTGGAGAAAATGCATAGTTGAAAAATTCGAAAAATCTGACCGAAAAATCGACTAAAAAAATGCGTGGTGTCATTTCTTTGAAGTACATGTATGTCCTTGTAACTCTTGTACAGGTACCAATAGTGACACACAATCTAAATAAATTATATACGATTATTCCCTGGCAGAAAAAGAAGAGAGACCCATCGGAAGTCATCATGCTCACCAAACTAGTCCACAAGAACATTGTTCGAATCCTCGGCTACATACACAGGGGCGATAGAGAGGAAATTCTGCAGGAATTTGCTGGTATGCGATATTGCACATTCAGTCAATTATTGATCAGTGGATATCATGTGGATTCAATTATTCGAGAGCAAGTGATAGTCCTTCACAAAATTAACCTATTATTAAATGTCCGACTAGAAGCACATTAAAAAAATTATCTGATTCACAACAACATACATACGGCTTTATTCCATCCTTACACTGTTGAATCAATGTCATGGGAAATAGTCTACGTACATTTAGCTTAAAGGCCAAAAATATTTTTATAGTTTCAAATTTCACATCTGAGATTTTCATTGGCTTTGGAGCAAAATAGAAGAAGATCCAGCCAATCACAGTGTTTCTTTAAAGTTTCGCGGGATTTCAAGACAAATTACATAAATCAGTTCTCTGTATCTCAAATAATGCAATTATTTGATAGGTGTCTCCCTGCATGACGTGCGCACAGTTTCCAAGCTGTGCATCTTGTTGACCTGGCAAACTATACTGATTATAGCAACACAGCTGGCCGAGGCCTTGGAGTATATTCATGGGAAAGGCTTCATTCACCTTGATGTCAAACGTGAGTTTATGAAACTTAATTAGACTACCGAATCTTGTGTAAATTACTTGGATGTATGAAGTACATTTCACATACCAAAGCTTTGTCAAATTGTGTTTATCTACAATACCGCCACTGCAAACTATATATCAAATGAGCATATATAGTTTAATTCACAGATATTCGTTTTGACCTCGAATGGGAATGCTGAGTGAGGACGAACATGAATGTCGTGAAGATTTCTCATCGACAGAAATGATAACATTCGCCATTTATTCTATCGAAAATTATTGGTTAGAATAAAACTATTAGCCATCAGAATTATCATAGATTCTCCTGAAAATATACAAGCTTTCAAATCGCAGAAATTCTTGTGTTAATTTGAACGCTTCGTTCATTTTAGTTGCGAAAGTTTGTGTTTGGTGGACTGACGGGATGAATTTAAAGGTAAAACTGTTGGATTTTGGATCATGTTTGTCAATGAAAGAAACTACTCGGATAAAGGGGTGGTCCTCGACCTCTATGTCACCGGAGCAGTGCCGGTATTGGATGAAGAAGCAACACAAATACAGAGATCAGCCTGAGGAAACTGGAATGGAAATAACTGAGAAGGCGGATTGTTATGCATATGGCTGTGTTCTGGCACACCTGATGTCGACAGAGACGCCAGACCTGATGGGGAAATTGTTCCCAGAGAAGAACGAAGAACAAATAATTGCCCATGTGAGTTTGCCACACCACAACTGTCGACAAAAAGTTTGCAATTCATATATGATGGTAGCGGAACTTGCTATTGCGGAGACCCTGGCTTATACATTTTTTGTACTGTAAGAGAGTTTTGGATAACAGTTTGTGACATTTTGAGCTAGGCATTTTCTTTGGCGCATTATTGTTCATATTTTGACTCTTTTTGAGAGAATAGAAGGACTGGTTCGCTCGATGTCAGCATACTGTGACTGGGTGGCGTGTCATATCTGACTACGGCATGATACTTCAATGGGACAAAAGTGGGACTAGAAAATGGCAGCACTTGGACTGCTCTGCCAAAAGTAGGCACCTCCGCCGCTCTCCTCTCCTCTCAGCGTGATTTAGCTAAAAAAAGCCTCGAAAGCGACATTAAGCCCTACAGTACTCACTCCTTTTGACAGTATTCTATCTTAAAGGGGTTTGTCATTCTTTTTTATTTGTTGTTTGTTTGTACAATACACACTAATGGTACCGATAAAGGCAGTGTCGTTCTGTATATTGCAAACAAATGAGTCTCTTTAATGAGGGGAAGGCGTACATCTAGGAGAGCGACTTATGACCGTTGTCTGACACCTTTATTACACAAAAGAAGATTGTTATCTGCAAAACCTGACAAATGTGATTGGATGGAAGGATGCTGGACTAAGGAAATGTCAAGAGTAAATTATCTAATTGCAGGTCGGCCAAAATCCTAGCACCATGAGAAATATTGTGTCTGGAATCGTTGCCAAGAAGGGTACAGATTGGGACTGCCTGTCTACAGTGACGTTACTTGCCCTGAATGGCAAGGCTGAGAAACGTGGTTCACCAACAGATTTTTTACAACTAATCGGAGGTACGCAATCCAATATCCATCACTAAAATCTACTGTCTACATTTACTACGAAAAAAATAAAAGTTGTATGATCACTGAAATCTAAAGCCGCTGAATTAAGAGAAAAATGAGTCTCGCAATATACACCGATTAAAATTCAGTATAGCTTGCCAATATAGCTCTCCGGATATCCTGTCAGTTTGATATCATTATGTACAACTCCCATATGTAAACCTCTCTCTAGCTTGACAGAAACCCAAAATATACTAATAAGGGAAAGTTAAAAGTTTTATTGAGCCGATTTTGTTTTTCAGCATCTTGCAAAGAAAAACCCAAAAGAGGGAGGCCGAGGAAATGCCCGAACCCAACCGTAACCAGTTCAGCTAGTAACCTAACACCCACCAAGCGATCTGCACAACTTTCAGGCGAAGACGGAAGCTGTCAAGTTCTGACGAGAAAGCTTGAGCCTCCTGCAAAAAAGATATGTCAAAGAGCGACTGTTACTCAAGAGAGTATTCACTGCCATGCGACACCAGCAAAACCACTTTCTGGTAAGAATCGTGCTACAAAACCTGTTGTATTAACATTTGATACTGACGAGTCTGGAAACACTATTACACCATTGTACCAATTTACTTCCATTCAGACCTGGCGTAGTTCAGGTTGTTCGAACTTCAGTCTATGCTACTATACAGACAGAGAGAAGTTTAGTTAAAAAGCAAGACATTGTTACTCCAGTATCTGGTTGACCTACTTAGCTTGTAGTCATATCATTTTCATTGCCTGAAAGAGAAATTGTGTTACTGGGGATCCGTTCTTTCGTTAAACCCCCTATAATCAATTACCGTTCGCTAATATCTGGAGAAGGCATTAACCGAGTGACCTAAAAAATTTGTGGAGTCTGTTATGTATGGGATATATTATAAAGCTATATCCTATCACAGTTCTATTTTACTTGGTTATGGCGATATGTTATACAGCATGACTTGACACGTTTCCATGGCATACGCCACCACTAAGAGGCTTCTCTGGATGGGAAAGATATTCTAAAATGTTTTATT
Organism: Hanleya hanleyi; assembly: GCA_036873755.1. Lineage (NCBI taxonomy): Eukaryota > Metazoa > Mollusca > Polyplacophora > Lepidopleurida > Hanleyidae > Hanleya > Hanleya hanleyi. Next base: position 53,169 of record JAVTVY010027282.1, read on the forward strand.
CCTCTCTATATTCTCCCACAGTTGAATCATTGGTAATTGGATCAAGACCGCAGGTGCTAGATTCCGAAACTGCATATATTTCAATCTCTGAAGTAGCAACTCCAAAACCTCGAAAGATTAAGCCAGCAACATCGAACCATCCCAAGTCAACAATACGGAATCCGTTGCCGTTGGAGCTAACATCAAACCCTCAGGGGTGTGAGTCAGTATCGCCGGACCGTCTGCAGTTGAAGTCAACAGTAGACTTCTCGCAGTTAGAACCCGCCAAATGTTCTATCCCAATACCGGATGCCCTGCAATTGGAGCCAACAGCGGATTCTAATCAGTGCGAGCCAGCCGTACCGGACCATCTGCAGCTTGAGCCAGCAGCATCAAACCTCCTGCAGTTGGAATCGTCAACTCACCCAGCCGTAGGAGTCAACACTCGACAGCAACCCCCAGATCACTTCGACCCAATCTCAGACCTTCTGCAGTTGGAGACAACACCAAAACCCCTGCTGGACCATTCACAGTTGAAGCCAAATTCAGACCCACTGCTATCCGAGCTACGAATATTGGATCCCAATGAGTGGGAGCTAATCCTTGAGCTGTTAGAGCTAACAGTATCGGATCCTCTTGAGCCAACACAAACGGCTTCCCAGCAGTTGGAGCCAACACCGCACCCCCAGTCGTCTGAGACAACACTCGAGCCTTGGCAATTCGATCCATCAACAGAAAACCCCCTGGAGTCAAGTCCCAGAACACCGAGCCCTCTGAAGCTAGAGCCAACCACAGATGCCAGGCAATTCAACCCAGCACCAGGCCGTGTGTATATAGACCGGGCGGCGCCGGGCCCCGCCGGGCCCCAGTACACTTCCTGAAAGCATGAAGCACATACTCCAAACACAAAATATACTAAATAAATAACATGGTGGCTGCTAAATTATTACATCGATTAGGCCTATAGTATGCAGTCCACAGTAGACCCCTCGTTGCTGGAAATAGACCCTTGGTACAGCCCTTCCGTCTTTCTGAGATGCCAAACCATCCAGAAAACCCATATAAAAGTATACATTAATTCAGCATACAAGCCAGTTATGCAAATTCAACCTGGGATAAATTTTCTTCCCTCGGAACGTACTCCATATTTTCTTGGAAATCTATTAAAATGACCCAAAATACGCCATATTTCGTTCATTTCCTGGAAAAATCTTGACAATCGATTTCCATAAGATTTCTTCTGAGTGTTCCCCGTCTCGAGGCGAGATAAAAAAGCTATTCAAAATATGGGGTCGACCAGGCCGTTTTTTGTCACATATTCCATATGTAAAATAACCCAATTTTTAAACACCTGAAAAACGTACGAAACTGACTTCGCGGCTTGACTCGCCATATAGCTCAACAGAGCCACCCATCCGCAGATGTCATTTTGAAGGAATGGTAGTACCCAGAAGCTTGGTACTATAAATACTGGTTAACAACGAGAGATCCTGAAGGATCTTGGCGCCCACCATTGTCCGATAATTGTAAGCTAATGACAAGAGGATCTTTTTGTCCATTGTTACCAAGAACAAACGATTGATTTCTAATTTTGTTTACAGAATTTCGAATCTGAGCGAAAAAGATCAAAAAAGGGACACTGGAAAACACCAAGATATCATCTTTCTAAGTTTAAGGAGTTTCAAGATTTCTAGAAACTGTACTTATGTCAGTTGTAATAGTACAAGAGAAAAGAGCAAAGTTAGTCTGAAAGTGAATGTCCGGAGGATCATTCGTCTTCGTTTTGTAGTATTTTTTTTTGCACGTGTCATCATTGGGTACTGGAAGCGAAGACAAATGTCTTTGACCCTTTGGCATGAGCTATGAAACATACTTAAGATTTTATAATTAGGAACGAATGCTAATTCTGTTCTGTTTACTGGGCTAGTTTGAGATATCTTTTTTAAGATACCATGCTCGAAAATAGTAACATGGTACAATACTGAAGAGATCCGCGCAGTAATGTTGAAACTTCGAAAGTGTTTGAATCCTGATTATCTCCCTTGGATCGAAACATGCACTAGTCTAAAGTTGTCGAGTTGTAACGTTGTGTCACAAGAGTGACGTCCCTTCATGTAGCCGACCCGTCGGCAGACGAAACAGTTCACTGGATTAAGAAAATTGATTTGAAATTTGAAGAAATATATTTTAATTCTGAATTATTTGAACTCCTTGATATGGAAGGTGAAGGTATGGATATTCTCTATAGTCACTATATAGAATATGTCCCAATGTTTGATCCGCCGACTCGTGTGATGCAACATCACAACTCGGGAATACCATATTAATTTCAAGAGTAACTTTGATTTTGGAATCGGACCAAAAAAGGCATCTTGCACAACTAGGCCTCATGTGGAACCTGTGTACCAAATTTCAGAAAAAATCCATGAAGTAGTTCCTGAGAATTGACGATAATAATGTTTCAAGGGAAAATTCAAGATGGTCACCTGGCGGCCATATCGGATTTTCGAATCGGACCAAAAAAGGTATCTTGCACAACTGGACCACAAAAAACCTGTGTACCAAATTTAAGGAAGATCCATGCATTACTTCTTGAGAAATCACGATAAAGTTTCATGGGAAATCCAAGATGGGCGCCTGGTGGCCATATTGGATTTTCGAATCGGATCGAAAAAGGTATTTTGCGCAACTAGACCGCAAGGGGAACCTCTGTACCAAATATGAGAAAGATCCATGCAGTACTTCCTGAGAAATCACGATGACAAAGTTTCATGAGGAAATCCAAGATGGCTGCCTTGTGGCCATATTGGATTTTCGAATCGGACCAGAAAAGGTATCTTGCACAACTAGACCCCAAGGGGAACCTGTGTACCGAATTTGGAAAGATCCATGCAGCAGTTCCTGAGAAATTGTGATAAGGTTTCATGGGGAAATCCAAGATGGCCGCCTTGTGGCCATATTGGATTTTCGAATCAGACCAGAAAAGGTATCTTGCACAACTAGACCCTAAGGGGAACCTGTGTACCAAGTTTGAGAAAGATCCATGCAGTACTTCCTGAGAAATGACAATAACGAAGTTTCATGGGGAAATCCAAGATGGCCTGTGTACCGAATTTGGGAAAGATCCATGCAGTAATTCCTGAGAAATCGCGATAACAAGGTTTCATGGGGAAATCCAAGATGGCCGCCTTGTGGCCATATTGGGTTTTCGAATCGGACCAGAAAAGGTATCTGCACAACTAGGCCCCAAGGGGAATCTGTGTACCAAATTTCAGAAAGATCCGTGCAGTAGTTGCTGAGAAATCGTGATAACAAGGTTTCATGGGGAAATCCAAGATGGCCGCCCTGTGGCCATAATGGATTTTCGAATCGGACCAGAAAAGGTATCTGCACATCTAGATCCCAAGGGGAACCTGTGTACCAAATTTCAGAAAGATCCGTGCAGTAGTTCCTGAGAAATCGCGATAACAAGGTTTCATGGGGAAATCCAAGATGGCCGCCCTGTGGCCATATTGGATTTTCGAATCGGATCAGAAAAGTGATCTGCACAACTAGACCCCAAGGGGAACCTGTGTACCAAATTTCAGAAAGATCCGTGCAGTAGTTCCTGAGAAATCGCGATAACAAGGTTTCATGGGGAAATCCAAGATGTCCGCCCTGTGGCCATATTGGATTTTCGAATCGGACCAGAAAAGGTATCTGCACAACTAGGCCCCAAGTGGAATCTGTGTACCAAATTTCAGAAAGATCCGTGCAGTAGTTCCTGAGAAATCGCGATAACAAGGTTTCATGGGTAAATCCAAGATGGCCGCCCTGTGGCCATATTGGATTTTCGAATCGGACCAGAAAAGTGATCTGCACAACTAGACCCCAAGGGGAACCTGTGTACCAAATTTCAGAAAGATCCGTGCAGTAGTTCCTGAGAAATCGCGATAACAAGGTTTCATGGGGAAATCCAAGATGGCCGCCCTGTGGCCATATTGGATTTTCGAATCGGACCAGAAAAGGTATCTGCACAACTAGGCCCCAAGGGGAATCTGTGTACCGAATTTCAGAAAGATCCACGCAGTAGTTCCCGAGAAATCGTGATAACAAGGTTTCATGGGGAAATCTAAGATGGCCGCCCTGTGGCCATATTGGATTTTCGAATCGGACCAGAAAAGGTATCTGCACATCTAGACCCCAAGGGGAACCTGTGTACCAAATTTCAGAAAGATCCGTGCAGTAGTTCCTGAGAAATCGCGATAACAAGGTTTCATGGGGAAAAAGTGATCTGCACAACTAGACCACAAGGGGAACCTGTGTACCAAATTTCAGAAAGATCCGTGCAGTAGTTCCTGAGAAATGGCGATAACAAGAATTGTTTACGGACGGACGACGGACCACGGACGAAAGGCGATTTGAACAGCCCACCATCTGGTGATGGTGGGCTAAAAAGGGAAGGATAATTATCATATGGTCAGACCCTGACGCTCTGCTGTATTAAAATTTTTGAGGGGGACCAATAATCCGAAACTATGGACTACTCTCTATATGACTAAGGTGTATTTTATGGAAAAAGTGTTGCTTGCGCATAATAGTCTGCGAGAGAATACGAGTACGCTAGTATATCACACTTGCCATATAAGGGCTTTTTCGTTGGATATCCGTCCCTACCCTTTCCCCCTACCCCATCTTTGTTTTGGTGTGTTTTACCATCTGAAGTCGACATTTCAAGATAAAACCTCAAATATTTTCGTAATAGCCATGACGATGGGTTCGGAATTATAATCTCACTTTCTAGCTTCTAAACCATATCAGATATGCACGGAATATGTAAAATAACTGGAATTATGGTCAAATTGATGTTAAATTTGTAGTTTCCTCCGTCTGGTAAATATCGAAAATTCTCTCAGAATCTTCAAAAATAATGGCTAAGACGCAAATAACTGCTACCTATTCAGAGTATTTAATATTGTCCTTGAGTTTTACGTTGGGAAATATCATGTTGAGTAACCAAATTGGAGTTGGTGTTCGAGATAATGCATTATAGATGGCCAAGGGGAGGTAAATCTGTATAGTCCTGCTTGGCAACATATGTTATCGGCGTAGTTGTTCTATGTTTCACTTGAAAATTTCTAAATATTCTGCCCGGCATTCGAAAGATCTGAAAGCGTACATTAAAATGGTATAAAACTGAACAATTTTAGCGAAAATGACAAGGCAAATGGCTTATTACAAGTCGGCAGAGCGTATCATACGTCAGAGTATATTTTTACTGTATATAAGGTATTGCATATAGGGTGCAGTCCACAGTAGACCCTCGTTGCTGGAAATAGACCCTTGGTATAGCCCTTCCGTCTTTCTGAGATGCCAAACCATCCAGAAAACCCATATAAAAGTATATATTTTCTTCATGGGAATGCTCATACCATTAATTCAGCATACAAGCCAGTTATGCAAATTCAACCTGGGATAAATTTTCTTCCCTCGGAACGTACTCCATATTTTCTTGGAAATCTATTAAAATGACCCAAAATACACCATATTTCGTTCATTTCCTGGAAAAATCTTGACAATCGATTTCCATAAGATTTCGTCTGAGTGTTCCCCGTCTCGAGGCGAGATAAAAAAGCTATTCAAAATATGGGGTCGACCAGGCCGTTTTTTGTCACATATTCCATATGTAACATAACCCTATTTTTAAACACCCGAAAAACGTACGAAACTGAGGCTGACAAAGGTTGACTTCGCGGCTCGACTCGCCATATAGCTCAACAGAGCCACCCATCCGCATATGTCATTTTGAAGGAATGGTAGTACCCAGAAGCTTGGTACTATAAATACTGGTTAACAAAAAGGGAAGGATAATTATCATATGGTCAGACCCTGACGCTCTGCTGTATTAAAATTTTTGAAACTAATCCGAAACTATGGACTACTCCCTGTAGTTTGATAAATAATCCCAACTTTAATATTGTTTTCTTATTCCCACTCAATGGTGCCTTAAATTGATACAGCTCTATTCGAGATGTAACTCCACCGATCATGTAAGATCAATTCGAGATGTGTCTGTAGCTAAAACAGGCCATGTAACTATTTTTCACAATACGAGCCATTTGTCAGATCTGTTTGCAATGTAGCATTATTTTTTATCACGAGTAGCATGTGGGGTATTTTTGGGGTTGTAACCGAAACTTAGCTACTGTAGACATAGGACATTTTTCTATCCTCAAACCATGCGCCAGATGAACAATCTGTTTCTGCATATATTAATGGTGGGTCGTTAAGATACCGCTCAAATCAATTTTTATATATTTTGTATAAGAAAGAGTTCGGACTTTCACTAATCGTAGTATTCCACTCCTGTTAATTGATACACATGATATCCGGTTTACAGAATTAATAGTTATTTATCAACATCTTGTCAGTTGTATTATTAGAATCTTCTCGTCAATTGGATTTATTTGAATCTTCTCGTCAGTTAGATTTATTAGAATTTTCTCGTCAGTTGGATTTATCAGAATTTTCTCGTCAGATGGATTTATTAGAATCGTCTCGCCAGTTAGATTTATTAGAATTTTATCGTCAGCTGGATTTATTAGAATCATCTCGCCAGTTGGATTTATTAGAATCTTCTTGTAAGTTGGATTTATTAGAATCTTCTTGTCAGTTAGATTTATTAGATTCTTCTCGTCAGCTGGATTTATTAGAATCTTCTCGTCAGTTGGATTTATTAGAATCGTCTTGTCAGTTGGATTTTTTAGAATCTTCTCGTCAGTTATATTTATTAGAATCTTCTCGTCACCTGGATTTATTAGAATCTTCTCGTCAGTTGGATTTATCAGAATCTTCTCGTCAGTTGGATTTATCAGAATCTTCTCGTCAGTTGGAGTTATCAGAATCTTCTCGTCAGTTGGATTTATCAGAATCGAATTTTGCTACTACTGGATATTCATCCGATAAATGTTTAGGTGTGAAAGTTGTCTGATAAACTGCATTGCATATGTTAACATCTTATGCCTATATGCTCCCGATAAGTAGTCTACAATGGCAGTCCGCAATGGTATGTTTTTTTCCGATTTTTGAAATGAAATTTTGAGTGAAAGAGGTCCAATAGGGTCATTTTCATATTTTAATGAATTATAAAAAGTGAATTATATTAGAAAGAATGGATAGAATTCTCACTTGTAACTCGTACTTGTATTTAGTCTCAGAAATGTTAGCTGCTACACCATCTTCAAAGCATCAAGGTTCTTTACGATCCAAAGGCGAAACATTGACCATCTTGATCAGCTTGGGGTTCCCGGGCGTGAAAAGGGATAGGACCCCATCCGTGTGGTTCCCGGGTGTGAAAAGGAATAGAACCCAACGTCGTGATATGACTGAAATATAGTTGAAAGCGACGTTAAATCATATTCACTCACTCTCCCATCTTGATCAGACAACGTTCCATCCTCTTTCCTCGTATACAAATCTGTTGTCACGTGATAATACCCCATGGTCGCGTACAACAAGCTAACTGACTGGTCAATCTACACATGATGTTCATTTTCTGATTGGCTGGAATTTACAGTTGCATTATCCATGAACACGATTCATTTCTGTTTGTACCAGGGGTATAAATGATAGCAGACCCTGGTTTTGGATACGATCCTTCCACATGAAAGATAGAACATGGAAAACCTGAGTTGTTCCAATCACACAATCTTGTGCAACTTGACCTCACAAGTCGTATATGATTCAAACCAGATGGACTGACGCTCAAACACACTGTACCATATTCGAATGATACTTCACACAAGCTCGACAGAGCCGGGAGAGTCGGGGCTCGGCCTCCCCAGTATTGAAAGATGTTGGGCCAAGGATCAATTTGGCCCCCAATAATTGTGACTGAAGTGCCTCAAATGGGTCGAAAATTAGTAGAGAAGCGTCTTAATTTTTAAACAAATTCCGGAGGAGTACGCCGACCCCCACTTTCTTCCATCATGGATTCAAATTTAATGACTAGTTTTTTTTTAAATTGCAGTTTCATGCGAAGTGCCTACTTCTTCCCAGTGTTCCTTTTTCGACAAAAACGTTAATTAGCGCTAGAAATTGCCACGTTTGTCACCCACAATTCAACTTGGCATCGATGAGGTGGCATTTTCTCGGAGAGGTGTTAGAAGTTGACTTTGACTCAAACTGACGAGAAGCTGGTTTCATCGGACCACCAATTATTGAAGAAAATATATTTTATTATTATTTTTGCCTCTTAGAAAGGCGGAAATTGTTTAATTTTGACCCTAAAATGTTCTCTAAAAATGCACCAAATGTGTAAAGTGACGGGTACATTTTGAAAATTTCCCGAGGGTGGAGAGGACCCCGGTGTTCGCGAGAGAGGCACTCCCCCTCCCGGTCCCACCCCCGGTTTGCCCCCTCCTCCGATGTGAATTGCTTCAGCGCCTGTTACAGAAACCCTGTAATTGGCTGTAAGTTAGTTCGCGTTCGACTGTTGTTATTATCATCAATTGTGACCAATTTGTTTTGAAAATGCCAAATAGTGGATGAGATTCATCATTTTCGAGAAGTAATATATCTGCCTTTCTACCAAAGATCATTACACGTTTATGGTGGCCGACAGCTGCCATTCCATAAATGTAACTTTTTAAACGTTTTCTCTATTTTTTTTTTATTTCATTTTCATTTCATTTTTTTTTTTGATTTCATTTCTGTTTCCTTTTCGTTTCATTTGGATTTCGTTTTCATTTTCATTTCACTTTCATTTCATTTTGTTATATTTTTTTTACTTACCGGTAAATTAAAAAAAAACATTATTTCATTTTTTTTTAAATTTCATTTCCTTTTCATTTCATTTGATTTTGATTTTGATTTTGATTTTGTTTTCATTTCACTTTCATTTCATTTTGATTTTGTTTTCATTTCACTTTCATTTCATTTTGTTATCACAAGGAAAAAAAAATATATAAGGTGGCAGCGCCCGGCACTGCCAGTTTTTTTTTTTTTCCTCTCTCAAAACGAAAACAAATTCTTCTGTGGCCGAGAACTGCCAGCCGAGAGCTGCCAAGTCATACTATTGGCTAATGTGTATCACGTGTGTGTTCATATTGCCGTACCCTTAGCAGTTCTCTCACAATGCGAAAGTGAAGATGATAAGGGGCCGAAGTGCTCCGCCGTCACTGAGACCAATCCGTCACACAGACCAATGCTGGGGATAGCAGGGGGTTGAAAAGCTGTGCTCGCTGGTGCGTAACGACTGACGGCCATCGTCCTAAACAATCTATCAGGGTCCGGTTAGGGAGCTCTGCCCAACTGGTAATAGGTCGTTAGTGGCTCTGTGGGGGGTAAATCGATTAATTGAATCATGTTAATAAAGTTTTGGTTGCACGAGCAGGACTCGCGAAGACGGCCACCATTGTGTCAGCTTTAAGGGGAGGTAACTGCCGTTTTCTACAGAATGCAAGCTATTATGCATTGTTTTATTACAGTATCAATAATATATTATCTTTGCCCCGTATTCCATGGCCACGTGGAACTGTAGGGGTTGCTTGTAAAACCGTGGCTATACCATCCGGTAATAAATGCCCAGTGGTTTTTCCAGGGCTTAACTGAAAAAAAAAAATTATGTAATTTTTTTTACTATCATATAATAAAAAATAATTGTTACCTACAAAAAGGACACTGAACAATACAAATATGACAAACTACACTAATTTTATTTAATTTACAGGAAGGCAATTTTGTTTAATGCAACCTAATGTTATCTCAATGGTTTTTACCCCTCAGCCTATTAGGCTGCGGGGTCTTGTCGTTGGCATGGTCGTCCGGTCGTCAACAATTCTTGTGATCGATCTAAAAACCGAACCGTTCCTTCTAGAGACTTCAAATTTGGTATACAGAATTGTTGGGTGGTCAACCACAAGCCTATTGAATCTGGACCCGATTGGTTGGAAACTTTGGCGGCCATCTTTAATTTATGTGAAACCATCACAGCTTTCTCGTTATCAAGCTTTCTTTAGAACGACTTACCCTAGGCACACCAAACTTGCCGTGCACATCCATATGCTCATGACCCAGAACCCTATTGAATCTGGACCCGATTGGGTGGAAACTTTGGCGGCCATCTTTAATTTATGCGAAACCATGAATCTTGTGTATCTCGGAAACCATTTTGCTGTTCAGTGTGAAACTTTGTAGAGATTATCGATACATCAAGAAACTTTGAAAGAATGACCAAACCAGTTTTCCTGATTAGGTGAAAGCCTTGGTGGCCATCTTTAATTTATGCAGAATCTTTAATGATGTATTTCTTTGATACCATTGAAGTGTTCTATACGAAACTTCTCGTTACCAAGCTTTCTTTAGAACGACTTACCCCAGGCACACCAAACTTGCCGTGCACATCCATATGCTCATTACCCAGAACCCTATTGAATCTGGACCCGATTGGGTGGAAACTTTGACGGCCATCTTTAATTTATGCGAAACCATGAATCTTGTGTATCTCGGAAACCATTTTGCTGTTCAGTGTGAAACTTTGTAGAGATTATCGATGCATCAAGAAACTCCAAAAGAATGACCAAACCAGTTTCCCTGATTCGGTGGAAACCTTGGCGGCCATTTTTAATGTATGCAAAATCTTTAATGATATATATCTCTGATACCATTCAAGTGTTTTATACGAAACTTGGTATACAGCATCGATGTATCAATAGACCTGCAATGTATAACCACATCAGTTCCTCTGAGTTGCGGGAAGGATGGGCGGCCATCTTTAATTTATGCGAAATCATTAATGATCTCCATCTCTGATACCATTCAAGGACTCTATGTAAAATTTGGTATACATCATCGATGCATCAATAGACTTAAGATAAATGACAGTTCTGGCCTTTCTGATTGGGCGGAAACCTTGGTGGCCATCTTTAATTTATGCAAAATCTTTAATGATGTATATCTTTGATACCATTTCAGTGTTCTATATTAAACTTGGTATACAGCATCGATTTATCAAGAGACGTTCAATGAATAACCACATCAGTTCCTCTGAGTGGCGGGAAGGATGGGCGGCCATCTTTAATTTATGCGAAATCATTAATGATCTCTATCTCTGATACTGTTCAAGTACTCGATGTGAAATTTGGTAAACATCATCGATGCATCAATAGACTTACGATAAATGACGGTTCTCGTTTTTCTGATTGGGCGGAACCTTGGTGGCCATGTTTAATTTATGCAAAATCTTTAATGATGTATGTCTTTGATACCATTTCAGTGTTCTATATGAAACTTGGTATACAGCATCCATGTATCAAGAGACTTGCAATGAATAACCACATCAGTTTCTCTGAGTGGTGGGAAGGATGGGCGGCCATCTTTAATTTATGCGAAATCATTATGATCTCTATCTCTGATAACTTTCAAATGCTCGATGTAAAATTTGGTATACATCATCGACTCTTATGTAATGAATGAATACCGGTTTCTCTGATTGGACGGAAACCTTAGAGGCCCTTTCTCATTGCAAGTTTTTTCATAATCTGTATATTTGTCACTTGACTACTTGGTGTTCCTGAAGCCTTTTTTCAAATTGAATACATTATGAATGACTGGCGCCCGGAGCCGAGGGGTTTTCAGATGCGCAGCTTCGTATTTTCTTTACGGTACGTTTTTCACCATCCGATACTTTCTAGATGTTCTATACATTTTTAGATGTTCTAAATGGGCGCGCACATCAGAAAATGGCAAATACCAGTCGATATTTGCATGGGACATACACAATTTTGTATGGGACACAAAAGGAATACTGTAGGGTGTACCGGGCGATGTAAAAAGTACCGGACGATGTACCGGGCGCTTCCGGACGCTACCGGACGCTTTTTAGTCACACCCCTTCTTGCTAGCTCTAGGTTCCCATATCATTCCGCAACCATGACGCACAAATTCCATATTTACAGTGAGCTATTGTTGGTATAATTTAGTGTACTTGGTACCATATATTCTACCTACCGGTACCTAGCTATTTATATTGTTGATTGTTGGTAACGGGGGCAATGAACGTCGAACCAACAGTCAGATTCCATGAAACACCCAATTTTCGACATATAAATGAATCTACTCGCTCAACATGATCTCATATCTTGCGGCATTGTTTTCCGCCATATGAAACTTTTGTCGGCACCGTGACATCGAGAATTTACCCCTATGGGAGACGGGGGGAGAGAGGGCAGACAGGGGGGAGGGGGAGATTGGCAATTGGCAAGTGCTAGCGTCGTACAGGTTCATCTTCACTTTCGCATTGTGAGAGAAATTCTAAGGGTACGGCACTATGAACACACACGTGATACACATTAGCCAATAATATGACTTGGCAGCTCTCGGCTGGCAGCGCTCGGCTGGCAGTTCTCGGCCACAGAAGAATTTGTTTTCGTTTTGAGAGAGGAGAAAAAAAAACTGGCAGTGCCGGGCGCTGCCACCTCATATATTTTTTCCTTGTGATAACAAAATAAAATGAAAGTGAAATGAAAACAAAATCAAAATGAAATGAAAACAAAATCAAAATGAAATAAAAACAAAATCAAAATGAAATGAAAAGGAAATGAAAATGAAATTAAAAAAAAAATGAAATAATGTTTTTTTTTTAATTTACCGGTAAATAAAAAAAAATACAATGAAATGGAAACGAAATCAAAATGAAACGAAAAGGAAACGGAAATGAAATTTAAAAAAAAATGAAATGAAATAATATGGAAAAAATATTTCAATTTAAAAAAAAAAAAAAAAAAAAAATAGAAAAAACGTTAAAAAAGTTACATTTATGGAATGGCAGCTGTCGGCCACCATACACGTTACATGTCAAACTGCTCAGAACAACCTACTTCAAAAATAGGGTTGATGATATTTGGTCGAAAGATTCACTACACTCAAGTTCTCACTCCGCTGTTTCATATATTTGACTGGGATTCCCCAGAACAATGTATGATGAGGGGATTTCCCCTGCTGATGTTAATTGTAAAACTGGGAATTTGTTTTCTGTTAAGTTTTTGTTTTGTTGACGAGTACACTTCAAAGTTTAATTGCTAATAAAAAACTGTAAGATTATGCAAATTTTCTTCAATATGACGGGAAAGACAATATCAAGGGAGGCAACTCTGGGAACCTTCACAGATTTGACTTTCCCAAATTCTATCATTGGGTGTAAATATCGATAAAAACATAATTTTCATGTTTGGGGTAGGGTGATTTTTCAGTTAATTTTAGATCGGACCTTTTTATACATCATTTTGTTGATGAAATTCTTGCATTTTTTTCACATATAGTTATCGATCATTATTATGGCCAGAGGGGGCTTGTGATAGTCTATCACTGTCATTTGATGGCCTCACACGAAAACTGTTTTGTGCCCCCTCTATTCAATATTGACATTACGCGACGATGAAGCAATTAATTGACCATCAATTTCCAAAATTTGTCAATAATCCGTCAGTTTTTGAAGATATGATCAGCGGTTCGCTGCCCTCGTTTGAACTCAACTATGTTATCACTAATCATATGTGAATGATCCAAGTGATCAGGGATCCCGGTGTTAATAAGTTCAAAGAAGAGTTTTCCAACTGCATTGCCAAGGGCTATGCCCCTAAAATTGTTAACATCAGAGCGGTCACCTTTCTGATATATGGGGATCAAGACAGCTGCACCAGGGCTCTGGAAAATGGCCACTATCCAGAACGATATTAAACAAACGGCACAAATGATCAGTAGCAAGAGGGATGAAAAATTCTCAAAAGTTCATTGCTAATTTCGTCCTATCCGGTACCCTGGACTGTTCTTGAGCTTTTTTTTTAGCAGGAGCCATCTGTATTTCGCCAGCTGATCGCACGCAGTGTAGAGAAAGCTAATTTGTCAGCATGCATACTGTTCGTTGTTTTTGATTGCACTTAATTCTTTGGGGCAACTTCCAATAGTAGAAGCACCAGATTCTTCGGCGTTAGTGAGTTTACTGATGAGATTATCATAGTATTTATTTCTTTTCCTGTTATTTAGTTGCTTTGTAGTTTCGCTTCATTTAGAATAACTTCTTTTTTTACATCTACCATAATTATCAGACTCAAAACAATTAACTATTATTGTTACTCTTTAATTCCCTTTGTATGTTCGTTTGTCAAATTCTGTTTGTATACTGAATTGTACAATAAAACTGATTGTTTCGAGCCTCATTAGTCTGATTATTATGATATTTACGGTAGCTGAATTTTGTTTCTCTTTTAGCGCCCTTGCAGTCCCTGCCGTACCTGTTCTTATTTGTGGTCTTATTTGGATTAATCTACTTGTACAAGTCGAACAGATGGCGCTGTTGTTCAAAAACCGTTCATAGCCGTACATATAGGGTCATCGTCTTCGTTTACCGCAAGGTTTACACCAAGGACCAGTCCGTATGTCTATCCCGCATTAAGGTGCCACACTGACTGGGGCGCAGCGACATCAGAAGATACCTCGGCCAGCGTGGCGTTTGATTTGGCTGAACCAACCAGAAAGCCCCTACCATTATTTTCCCCTTCAAAGCACAATGAATAGTTCTCGAGATTGGTTGACGTTCGCGTTACTGCAAGCCGGTTAGATCCTTCGAGCGATATATCCAAATGGGGGAGCAGATAGGATTTAATTTTAATTACACTGCAAGAGAATGGCTTGCTTCGTAGGAACACGAATATGCTTTTATAAGCATGTTATAAGTCGTATGGAAGAGAACAGGCTAGTTTGTGCAATTAGTTCGATGCTACAAATCGAGGGAATGTCCCACAGAATCGATCGTTGAGGTCGTACAAGGAGAACGGGCCTTAAGGGGAATCAGGATCTTTGAGATTTTCGGAATTTTTTGTCAAGTCTAAATTTCCAAAAACGCCCCTCATCATTAAATGACCAAAGTTTACGACACAATGATACCATGAGACATGAAATGACAAAAAATGTATTTTTTTAAAAGATATTTTCAATACCTTTGGGAAGCAAAAATGAAATGAAATGACAAAGAATTTCGGAAGCGACTTCCAGAAAATAAATACTATACTAGGCCAGGAAAAGGATAAATAAAATGTCTAAGTTTTGGAGATCCTACGAGCAAAATTATCCATTTCGCCTGAAGCACGTGGCCGTACTTATATATTCGACTGTGCACGTGAACACAAATGACTGCTGAAATTTCGTCATTCTGCCTTCGACGTCACACAAGGAAATAAAGATAATCCAATAAAAAATAAACTATATCAAATTCAAATTTTCCAAAAATATACATTTAGATACATACTTTTCAGTCCATCTGTTGACATAGAAATTGAATTCAGCGCTTTGAATTCACGCAGGTCGGAAAGTGACAGAGCGTGCTTCTTTTCCAAACAAGGTGACCCATCACATGTTAATAATATTCATACGCCCAAATAGGCATGTCGAAGATATCGTCCATAACATACTTAAACATCAAAGAGGCATCACAATTCAGTAAAATATGACGATATTTAGCATACAAAAGATTTAATTCGACAGTTTCATTTCAGAAAATCATAAACCTCTCTGGAGATGTACTTTTTCCAGCCGCCTTACTCTAATATCCTGTCGCCTTCTTGTTGAGAAATCGCGCGAGACTTGATAATTTGGTCAAACTCAGGAAAAACAGATCATCCGTCTAATTACATCAAATTTAGACAACAAATTTCGGTGAGTAGCCCTCACACCTGAATGGTTGTACATTCCGATCGCATGTTCTGAAAGTGTTTGTCGATGAAAATGGGTGAACATAAACGTAAATTACCCAAATGCCATTAACCCTCCAGACCATGTGCCAACAACATCATAAAACAACAACAACATGTTGAATGACTGCCTCATTCACAGTAAAAAATTATTTTCTTGAATTTCTTAAATAGGGAAAATACATTATTCCCTCTGTGATACAATGTTTAGAAAGTATCCTAAAATAATTATTATGACGTTTTGGGGGATAGTTCCTGGCAGTTATTGGGCATTTCCAAAGTTTATAAATCTGTTTAAATTTTTGTCTTGTCAGTAAGATATGATTTTATTCTCAAACAAGAAAAAATAAGAAAAAACTTGCAATTTCTTAAAATGGGAGACTGACAAGAATTATTATCTTAAATTTTCTCAAAATTTTAAGAAATTGTAAGAAAATAATTCTTGTCAGTTAAGAAATTGGAAGGTTTTTCTTATTTTTTCTTGTTTGAGAATAAAATCATATCTTACTGACAAGACAAAAATTGAAACAGATTTATAAACTTTGGAAATGCCCAATAACTGCCAGAAACTATCCCCCAAAACGTCATAATAATTATTGTTCAGAACTTTCTAAACATTTTATCACAGAGGGAATAATGTATTGTTCCTATTTAAGAAATTCAAGAAAATCTAAGAAATTTCAAGAAATTTGCAAGAAAATTATTTTTTACAGTGAATTCAGATTGACTTTGATTGCCAGGTGTTCAGTTTTGTGTGAAGGTTTAATGCATCGAGGCCGCAAAAAGTCCACCTGTGCAGGCAGAAATGTGAATCGCCAGTTGGTTTGACCACGTGTAGCATTCCATTTTCCAACAATTTCAAGTAGGTCATTCTTGTTTGCCCTCAGCGAAGAGATTATACAACTTTATTCGTGAGTTAAACAGTCACAACATTTCTTCAATTTTCAAATTTTACTTCGAGAAATCCACTACATTTTTGGTCAAGTTTGCTCCACAAAGTCAATTTTCGAGTTAGTTCAATAAAATAGTAATTTTCTTGTGTTTAATTGTGTTTTCTATCTTTCTGAGATGAAATAATGGGCACTTGATATTTAGTGCCTTTTTGAAGATTTCAACCTGACAAAAATATGTCAAAATCTCTCCGGTCTTCTTAAAGTAACTCGTTCTCACTGCATCGAAATTAAAGTACAGTAAAGGCCTGAGAAGTGTTCTGTCTAGTTTCCTTCGTGACTTCTTCGGTCCATTTGAAAATGACACGACGGTCTAATTCTGTTTCTTAGACAGCAAAAATGCGTACACAGTACATCACTTCAATTTGTTAGCCTGCTATTTTATTTTTATAGGCGAAACGACGACGTCAGGGAGAAGATTATGTAGGCCTAGATGTCGAGTTGTTAATGCTAAATATACTATGATCACCAGTTGGATCACAATCAACCCATCATTGAAGCGTGTTGACGACTCGCCATGCGAATTCTTTCAAAGCTTATATTTCAGAGGTTTCAAAAAGATATTCTTAGCACTTCGAACCTATCTGTCAGGCAGATATGTGAAATGATAGTGCACTTTGTCATAAAAGCATAACATTTGGCAGGATGATAGAAAAACACATATTATTCTGTGGCTGGCTGTCACATCGGCTGCCATTTGCCTTTGGTGTTCGTTTCCCATCCACATTCACTTGAAGAAGCTTCTCCTGAACAATAAAGAAGAAACCAACCCCAACTGTGGCAAGGCTAAACGGCGAGTTCGTAGCACCGTTAAACGTGAAAATTACGCTAAATGTAAAAATGACAAATTTTGGTCACAAATGTAAAAAAAAAAATTTTAACGTATATTTGAAAAACAAAAATGTACAAATGTGAAAATCGTATTCATGCATGACAGACTGGCAAGATCATGCTTCTGTCTGAATGCGTGTTGAGTAAATTGAGTGCAAAAATATGTTCATGTCTTACAGGATTCTCAAGATCTGATCATATTTCCGCACACAGCTTTCCATCTCCACACAAATCTCCCCTTGATTAACCTGTCGATTCTCTGTGCCATAAACATGTGGCGATGTAGTATATAAAGATGAAATCTAGAATAAATCTCAAATGGAAGGGATAATGTAGCATATATGAGGGGTGGGGGGTGACTTTTGAACTTGAAAACTTGAAAGTTTTACCCCTTGGCATGCTTGGATAGAGTGTTTTTGACAACTTGGAGTTATCCAGAGAAGAAATCGCGTGACGGTGCGTAATCTGTAGTAAAAAGACCATGGGTGTAAAAGACGTGGCATAAGTGTGATCGTTGACCTAAATAAACAGGTCGACCATGTGTATCCAAGGAAGACCAATGACGTGAGCACATCGCCCATAGCTTATATACACTTTCAGGCTATTGGAATCCGAATTTAATTATTTGCGAAAATTACTTCTCTATCATTGATTATAATAATACACGAGGGTTTAAAATATTTGAACTGTATTTTTAGTCAGCAAATCAACGAGTGCCGGTATTGATTGATTAGGGTATTTCTTTTTCTATCATTGGTGAAATTTAACAATGTTTTCTTTCCTTTACTTTTATATTTTTGCCTTGAATAAAATTTCTTCATTGTGGTTTGAGATGCCGTATAAAATACTGCTGCAAGAATCGGCTGTAAGTCCGACGTTGGTTTACCTCGTGTGTCTGGCCGAAAGCTTTTGTAATATGAAATGTGGATATTATCCCTCTGTGATAGGGTTGATGTGCTGTTCAAGAAATGAAGAATTGAAGAAGTTAACTTTTGGGCACGCAAGACAATCGTAGAGAATCCGTATTCGCGACATTACCTTTGCATATCATTAAACGTGTTACCAGAAGGGATCGTATGCCTCGCGCAGTGGTGTTCCTGGTGTTCCTTGTGCGCAAATGCAGGGTCAAAGGTCGCTACAGGTCAAGTAATCAAATGGTATACAAAGGTCAAATGTCGAGTCGCGGGTATCTGCGGATACCCTATTACTCGAGCCGGGGAGACAATCATGGATTGAAACGGACACCTCCTTTGCCATGAGAACGTAGGCTAAAATGCCGTTCATTTGCCTTTCTGAACCCACCGCGAACGTCTACGTAGGCTTAGAATTAGACTATTAAGGTTATCATGGAGAAAATTTCAGACTACGGATAAGAACATTTACATGCAGTTTTATAGTGTGAACCAAACGATACTTTTCGATATGTGCTTATGTGAGAAAGCTGTTTCAATCTTCATGAGATGCTGTGGATAAAAAAAAATTAATGAGTTAAAAAAACTGTTGGATATATTCAACTGAGTAGCCAGAAACGTTTCGATCAAGCCACGATCAGGCGATGTAGAATCGGCCATACCCGATTATCTTACGAACATTTACTCAAAAAGAATCATCCATAAGCTGTATTCCATGCCACGAAGATCTCACAGTGAAACATATTGTAAGATTGTAAGATATTCTTTTTATCAAGCAGTTACTTTAGAAGATCTTTTTAGTCGGATAAAAGAAGACTGTACTTTAGGTTATTTGAAAGAAATCGGTTTGTTGCATAAGTTTTAATGTATGTGCATGTATTTTGGTGTGTTGTGTTGATTACCTTTGGATTACTGGGTTGTTGACTTATTTTTGTTAGAATATTTAGACTTTTGTTTGATCGTCGCCCCCCCCCCCACCCCGACCTCCACCCCGTCCCATAAAACCAGCATTGGAGATGGCAATACTATACACAATGTAACAAATATTCCCCTGTCATGCTAAGAGTTATCCACCCCTCCCCCCCCCCTTCTAGCCCAAGCTCCTGTGCTGGTTTCATAATTCCAGTCCTGTGTTGGGTGTGAATATCATAGTTTTGAATTGTGTTCAACATAATAGTAAACAATATTAGTACTGAATGCAAAATTTTCAGTCAAATATATTCAAATTTGACATAGCGGTCCAGCCTGACAAAATGGCGTCGCAAAAACTGTCAAAATATGAATGGGGTAGGGGGAAAGTTGTGGCTCTGTTTTATCTTAATATGACTTTCAACCATTGACTGTCATATACCATTATACTTGTACAGACCCATAGATTGAAAGGAGTAGATAAAAAAAATCCACAAAAAGTACCCTTCACTTAAAGGGCTCAGTCCACAGTTGCGGATTTTTGGTCCCCCTCAAAATCTTTGAAGTTAATATTCCACCAGGTTTGACCCCATGAGAATTTTTATTGGCTTATTGTTTATTAATATTTGTAATATCATTCAGTTGACTGGTTGATTTGCTTCAAATCAATACATGGTATTTTGCCAGTTAGATTGGCCAATGCTTCTTCTATAGCTGAAATGACCCTGAACCTGATAGTTATGAAGCATACCTAACCCTAAGTCCTAATCCCGCTTTGACGCTGGACTTCACATACATTCCTCCCGAACACCACTTTGACAATCAACACATTACCCCAGTTAAGCTTTGGTGGAGAAATTATCAGACTTCTATAGCTGAAATGACCCTGAACCTGATAGTTATGAAGCATACCTAACCCTAAGTCCTAATCCCGCTTTGACGCTGGACTCCACATACATTCCTCCCGAACACCACTTTGACAATCAACCTCACTTACATTCCTCCCTAACACCGCTTTGACAGTCGACTTCACATACATTCCACCCTAACACCGCTTTGACACTCGACTTTACATACATTCCTCCCTAACACTGGTTGACACTCGACTTCACATACAATCCTCCCTAACACCGCTTTGACACTCGACTCCATGTACATTCCTCCCTAACACCGCTTTGACAGTCGACTTCATGTACATTTCTCCCTAACTCCGCTTTTACACTCGACTTCACGTACATTCCTCCCTAACACCGCTTTGACATTCGACTCCACATACATTTTTTCCTAACACCGCTTTGACACTGCACTTCAGATATATTCCTTCCTAACAGTGCTTTGAAACTCAACTTCAAGCACACTCATGCCGAACACCCAGCTTCGACATTACCCTAGTTCCGCTTTGGTGGAGAAATTATCTGACTTCTATAGCTGGAATGACCCTGAACCTGATAGTTATGAAGCATATCTAACCCTAAGTCCTAATCCCGCTTTGACGCTGGACTTCACGTACATTCCTCCCGAACACCACTTTGACAATCAACTTCGCTTACATTCCTCTCTAACACCGCTTTGACAGTCGACTTCACATACATTCCACCCTAACACCGCTTTGACACTCGACTTTACATACATTCCTCCCTAACACTGGTTGACACTCGACTTCACATACAATCCTCCCTAACACCGCTTTGACACTCGACTCCATGTACATTCCTCCCTAACACCGCTTTGACAGTCGACTTCATGTACATTTCTCCCTAACTCCGCTTTTACACTCGACTTCACGTACATTCCTCCCTAACACCGCTTTGACATTCGACTCCACATACATTTTTTCCTAACACCGCTTTGACACTGCACTTCAGATATATTCCTTCCTAACAGTGCTTTGAAACTCAACTTCAAGCACACTCATGCCGAACACCCAGCTTCGACATTACCCTAGTTCCGCTTTGGTGGAGAAATTATCTGACTTCTATAGCTGAAATGACCCTGAACCTGATAGTTATGAAGCAAACCTAACCCTAAGTCCTAATCCCGCTTTGACGCTGGACTTCACATACATTCCTCCCGAACACCACTTTGACAATCAGCTTCACTTACATTCCTCTCTAACACCGCTTTGACAGTCGACTTCACATACATTTCACCCTAACACAGCTTTGACACTCGGCTTCACATACATTCCTCCCTAATACCGCTTTGACACTCGACTTTACATACATTCCTCCCTAACAACACTCGACTTCACATACTCCTCCCTAACACCGCTTTGACACTCGACTCCATGTACATTCCTCCCTAACACCACTTTGACACTCGACTTCGCGTACATTCCTCCCTAACAGCGCTTTGACAGTCGACTTCATGTACATTTCTCCCTAACTCCGCTTTCACACTCGACTTCACGTACATTCCTCCCTAACACCGCTTGGACATTCGAATCCACATATATTTTTCCCTAACACCGCTCTGACACTGCACTTCAGATATATTCCTTCCTAACAGTGCTTTGAAACTCAACTTCAAGCACACTCATGCCGAACACCCAGGTTCGACATTACCCTAGTTACGCTTTGGTGGAGAAATTATCTGACTTCTATAGCTGAAATGGCCCTAAAGCTGATAGTTATGCAGCATACCTAACCCTAAGTCCTAATCCCGCTTTGACACTCGACCTGACATACATTCCTCCCTAACACCGCTTTGGCACTCTTCTTCACATACATTCCTCCCTAACACCGCTTTGACAGTCGACTTCACATACATTCCTCCCTAACACCGCTTGGACATTCGACTCTAAATAGCACAGGTACATCTTCTAATCATAAAAAAACATGTGTACCAAGTTTCATAATCATTCAATGACAGCTGACAACTGCAGCAAACTGTGGTGTACAGATGTACATGTGCACTTCAACCAAACGCAAAACTCTATCATTTGACATAATTTGGAGAAAAATTAATATTTCATCTCAAAATGGCACAGGTATATTCTCTAATCATAAACATGTGTACCAAGTTTTGTAATGATTCAATGAGAGCCGACAACTGCAGCAAACTTACCATGTACATGTACATGTATACATATAGAGGCTTACATGTACAATTCACCTAAACAGAAAACTCTATCATTTGCCATAATTTGGAGAAAAATTAATATTCCATCTCAAAAATAGCACAGGTACATCCTCTAATCATAAGAAACATATGTACCAAGTTTCATAATCATCCAATGACAGCTGACAACTGCAACAAACTTTCGAAGTACAGATGTACATGTGCACTTCAGCTAAACGCAAAACTCTATCATAGGGATTTTAACATTGGAGCACCCCAGGGGTAGTACCCCCAGGTGATATACCCACCCCCCATATATATTTTTTTTAAATATTTTTTCCTAGATTTTTTTTTGAATTTGCTAAACCAAAAACCGTATCATTTCCAGGCAGGGGACACCAACACCGACACTGACAACCGGCACCGACGACGCCATCCTCTCCCCCCTCACAATATCTCCCCTTTACGCCGACAATAGCAGTTCTTGGAAAGATTTACATTGAACTGTCAAACGCCGTAACGCCGTTTCTATGAAGAGATACATTACCGTAGTAGTATAGGCCGACAGGCAAACTGATTTACCGCTCACGGCCCCGACCACCGACCCCTTATGAAAATGTTTCAAATGCGCAGCGTTGTATAAAAGACACTCTTCGCCAATTTCGTGATCCTTACATGGAAGATGGACCCATTGGACCCATTTTTCAATCGATGTCAAATCCTCCTGTTTGTATATGTATGTAACATTGACACATTTTGTGTGTAAAAATACACAAAACAAAATTAACAAAGAGTGTGGTCAGTCTGCCACTTCATTCTTCCGATCACAGAAATCCTTGTATTTTAAATACTTGATACAGTGACATTGTGCCGTGCACCAAAAAAAGAAAGAAGAGAAATTCTTCTAGTTTTTATATTTTAAATAGTTGATAAGTTGGAAAAGTTGAATTGGGGCATTCTGCCGTGATAAAAAGAAAGAATGTAATGAAATAGTTGATCAGTTGAGAAAGTTTAATTGAGACATTCTGCCGTGATAAAAAAAAAACGAGTACAAGGCCATAATTTTCATTGTGCCATTCTGCCGTCTCCCCTTAAAAAGGGAGAATACGGTCATTTTGCCGCTTCATTCTGCCGGCCACAGTAATAGTCCTATTTGTAAATACTTGATAAATTGAGAGAGCTTCATTGTGCCATAGTGCTGTCGCCAAAATAAAAGAGAAGGCCTACACGGCCACGATTTTCATTCTGCCATTCTGCCGTCTCCCCAAAAAAGACAGCATAGGGCCATTCTGTCGCTTCATTCTGCCGGTCACAGAAATACTCCTGTTTCAATATCCATGTATCACGGCTCCAACCACCACCACCCACCCACCCTATTTAAGTTGAATGCCATTGGCGTAAACGCCAATAAGGAGAGGATATCTCTCTCGTGCTTTCTTCCATGAAGTATGGACCCATTTTCCGGACCCCCACCACTCCCCCCACCCCCAGGTCAAATTATCTTCCTGCGCAACTGCAGCTTTTTTTATGGCTTAATTAATCAGCACTATATGCTAACCAGCTGTGGTAGACTACTATCAAGACGATATGACAAATATGACAAGTCTTTCACGCGCGTCTACTGGATAGCGGGATATGTCTAATCTGTTCTTTATACTGCACAAATTATTATGGAGCTCATCAGTATAAACAATTTTTCCCATCTCATAAAACTGAGAAAATCATTCATATCAACCTAACTTTAGTTTAATACTCAAACATAGTCGACTCATCCGGAAGAAACTTCTTGTAGAAAGTAGTCTGAAAAATAAAGAAAACCCACGAAAACACGGAAGAACTATAACAAAAATTGATGTCCCCATGGGCCACCCTAATCGTGAGATAAAGTAATGCAAGTCCCTAATTTATAAGACCATGGTTTACATGAATCCAAAATCATAGCATCATCCCGGACTTGCACAAAATTGAAGATAATCATTTAACAATATATCTGCCCCATATCTCTGGCTCCTATCTTCTAACCCCAAAAAGAAGGTTCATTTTAGAAATTAATTTGATTAAAATCCAAATATCTTCACAACAAATATGTTTATAGCGAACAAATTTATATATTTGGAATCCTTGAGAAATACTCTTCCAACGGATATATACATCGCCATAGCTATGAGGCTTATTTTTAGCTGTATAAAGACCAATTCAAGAGTGTGTAAAATTGTCTGCAGGGGGGCTCTGTATCCTTAATGGCTCTACTCGTGTCGGTGGATATGCTAGCCGATATACCATGCAGTCGCACATAAGGAGCATCTGCAATCCCCTCTCTCGTTTTGCATCGGAGCCATAAATATTAAGTTCTGCATTCTCCCACTGTCAGAGTTTGTAACCTCATAAACTGTCCGTGTAACTCCCTCTGACTGCATTGGTGAAAAAACGCGACACGCATGCGTATTCAGTCTCTATCCATTTTGATCGATACTGAAAGCGTGTATCTGCACATGAGAGAGACAGAAAATGCATCCGGAAAATCTTATGGAAGAACGAACAAGTTAGACTACTTGACCTGAGCAAAGGATGCAACGTCTTGTTCAGCTCTGACATCCTGATCCCAATCCGTTACGTTTAGTAACGACGATGCTGATTGGCCGAGAACCATGCGTAAAAAAGCTGCGCGCCGTGACTTAACCGCAATGTAATCGGAGGGTGTATCTGGCGGTATACAAGCTGATACTATGAGAATGAAATTCAGTGGGTATAGTTGTAACGCTCGCTCAGTATCTTCACGGATAGAAAGGCGTGGGTTCGAATTCAACGAACACCTTTTTTCATTGTATAAATGTAAAATCGCTCTAATAATGATTGGAAGAAATGTACGGCACTGATTTTCAAACCCTATCCATCTGTCCATCCAATCTGCTATCAAGCCAAGATGATATTTTTACATAAATTGGTTCCACAATTGGTTCATATTTTTGTTAAAAAAAACTCCGATAAATGCCGCAAAAATATCAAAATAGGTCACGGGACACAGTTTTATTTGTTCAAGCAAATTACCATCTCATTTTTTTTTTACGATATTTCGGTATGCAACCATCAAGAAAATCTGATTTTACAGACAATAATGGTGATACCGTCACATAAAGGAGTTTTGTAAAGACCACATATCCTTTCATCCAGATAACACATACTAGGCGCAAATATATATATATAAAAAACAACCATGAAAACTGACCATGAGAGTAGATATTTTAATTTGTGTTTTTGGTATCTGATATAATATCGTTATGAGATTTCCTAGAGGGATGTCAAATAGTTTGTAAAAGCTCGATGGTCGTTTGAAACGCGAGGAATCAAGGCGGAGTGTCCAGATAAGTCACGCTCCACCCAAAATAGTGAGTTAGTGAATAGGATTTGACGCCGCTTTCAACATTATTTCAGTCATACCGAGACGAACCAATTGAATACCATCGATCCAAGTTGCGTTCATGCCACTTCAAGGAAGAAATCTTTGAAGCAGCATGGAACCAGACACCCTCCATCCATCCTATAAAACATTGGGGACAGCAAACAAGGACGCTTACATGATGCAATAAACACAAGTGATATAACAGTGTTACATGTTAACATATGGCATTCACCTCCCACATAAAATTGATTGCAATGATATGTGTTTGATTTATCCCTTACTGGTTCTTCTTTACATATTGGAGTGTCGTTTCAACTGCGGCTGTCCGTCAATACACAAAGGTGGAGATTTTGCATATAAATCTGTTCTTAAAGCAGTTAATTGTATAACGGTTTTCCATTGCGGGACAACAAAGGCACATTTGATCGTTTACATCTATCGTTACGCAAACTCAGTGATGAGCTACGGAGTTCGATAATTCCAACCTTCACTTTCTGCACAGGTAGGATTCGGCGTGAAGTTGGGATACAAACGCCTTCACAGTCACAATTAATCATTATTATATTTATTAGATTGTCCCCCTATATAAATTGTAATGAGATAACACCGCATATTCCCCGGTCACGTGGGTGTATATTGCCCGCTGAAACTGCATATTCCACCCCATGGAATATACACCAAAGGGAGATAATTACAACAGACGTCGCCCAATTCTGCAAACAGCCGCTCACGGAGCGGTTCGTCGAGCTGATTTTAGCTGCAGAATACAACATAAATAAATATTTCCCCCATCTAACTGTAAGTAGAACCGTACCCAAGCACATTATTGGAGTAACTAACAAGCCTCATCGAACAACTATACGTGCGCTGCGAGATTTACACGATAGTAGTGAAGCACTTCCGAATCAGTGGAATCTCGTGCATGATAAATTATGTTGCAACTTGCAGGCGATTGCCAACTGAAAAGAACGAACTCAGAAGGATTGCGCTCTGGCAAAATAACACATAAAACAATATTTTGCTGGAGGGATAATAGATTAGCACAGAGTTAAGTTGATAAATATAATAATGAAATTATTGCCTTGTTGTGAGGGGAATATACAGTTGTGTTGCCCCTCGGCGGTGCATATTGCCCTCGCCTGCGGCTCGGGCAATATGCACATCCTCGGGGCAACAAAACTGCATATTCCCCTTACAACAAGGCAATAATTTCATATTATTTGCAGAGCTATGC
Source organism: Hanleya hanleyi (assembly GCA_036873755.1). Lineage (NCBI taxonomy): Eukaryota > Metazoa > Mollusca > Polyplacophora > Lepidopleurida > Hanleyidae > Hanleya > Hanleya hanleyi. The sequence goes on from JAVTVY010027282.1 coordinate 80,168, forward strand.
ACATGTCTGTCAGAGACGGCGTAATGGTTGAAATCGGACTAATGCTGTTATATGGAATATGAAATCGGTCTTTGGATCATGGACGCGGAGATTCTTTATTGGACGACGGCTGAATAATGGATGACGGACCAGACGCCTGTTACAATCAACTGAGTTGACAAATATCACGTGATATCACCAAACGTTTTACGCAGCCAGAAAGAAACAACGTGAAAGCTATAGTATATATCACCAAAACGACGACATCATTCCCAGTACAAGGTGAAGCGTTTGAGCTGTTCTCTTTTCTCTACAGCACAAGTATATGGTGATGACCATAACCTTTAAGGGTTATGAGCAAGGGTCATGATAATTTGAGGGCATCGCCTTTCAAGGGCGATGAAGCCTGATCTTCACTCACAAAAGACGATTATCCCAAAGGAGTTGGTACGATAAGGCGGCATTTTGGCTTATACGTGGTGCGGTTGAAATTGGGAAAAATGTCCTAAAATATTTTTTTTCCTAATTTAATGACAAGAGAAAATATATTTGCACAATATGTAAAAGTTCTAGGCCGACTGCGTTATGATTATAGTTATGACACGGAATTGAAATCCGCAGCATGTGCTATTTCATGGAAAGGGTCTAAACGGAGTCGTTCAAACGCACAATTAGACACGAAGGACCCCTTGAACCAAAAATATTTTCCAGCAGTGGAGATATAATGCAATCGCATATCAACAGGTTAGATGGCGTTTTGGTCCAAGGGGTCCTTCGTATATAAATGTTTGTCAAAATGACTCGATTTATAATCTTTCCCCACGAAAAGACACATTATGTCATGTCATAACTATAATGCATTCGAGCTAGAACTTTCACATATTGTGCACTTATATTTTCTCTTGCCGTTACATTAAAAAAAACATTTCTTTTTATGACATTTTATTTTTTTCGATTTTAACCGCACCACGTCTAGACCAAAATGCCGCCTTATCGTATCATCTCCTTAAAATAATCTCCTCATCATTCTCTAAACGTGATGTACTGCTCTCGTCACCTCTGAAAAACGATGCGCCATACCCATTTTTCTGGTTGCGTACGTTTGCGTATCGTAGGTAATTTTGCTAATCGAAGATTAATAAAGAGAAAATAATAGGAGATTTGTTCAATCGGTCAGATTTAATAAATCCAAGATCTGGTATAAATTGACCCACAAATATACACAATATACTAGTATATCATACAAAACAGCTCAACGTAAAGTCAATAAAATCAGATAAATAGCACTTAAATCATCGACGTAATTACAGATTATTGATTATAATGTACCACAAATAGCGCTGATTTCACTCCGATCTAGATAGGAAATGTCCTCACGAGCTAAAATGTCCTGAATCAAAACTGTCCACATCATCTGAACTGTAGGCTGAAGCAAACCCCATTTGTAAAGCTTCCAGTTCATCTTGCGTGAAAGAAATGTCGATAGAGTTCGGGGTACTTGCTTCTAACGCACGTGTATGCTCGTTCGCTCCTGCTTCCGTACCGGTCAGAATATTTGTCAGAAATGAGATATATTTTGTGGCGAGTCGGATTGTTTCTATACGTGAAAGCCGCTTTTCGCTGGCAAATGTCGGCAATCTGGGTTTCAGATTGTCGAAGGCTTCGTTCAGATTGCCCATCCTCTTTCTCTCCCTCACGTTGGCGTCTTGTCTTTGGCGGGCATTTTGCACCCGCCTTCTCTTTGGTTTACTTCCGGTAGTTTCTGCGCGAGATGGGGCGTTGTCGCCATATTCTGGTTCGATTCCCGCCATAATGATTGGTCTGATTGGACCACGTGACCGTCGTTTTTTGCCGTTCACAGAGATTGTTTGCTGGGGACCTTCTCGACTGTTGGTTATCGCCCCAGGGCCTGCCTGCCAGGAATTCGAGTCCATCGGACTGGAGCTGGAACGATTACCACTGGCTACCAAGACGTCATCATACGAACTTGCAGGGGTAGGCTGAAGTGTTGTAAGATTGTCCATGTCAATATAATCACAGTTGGACAGCGGTAATAGATAATCCATCCCTGGTGATTGGAAACTTTGGAAGTCGCTGAAGAGACTGTTTAAAGAGGTCGCATCTGCCTGGGGTATATCTGGAATACTCTCTGGAAAATCAGGTAGAACACTGAAACCGGAAAGTTCCATGTCATTGTAAGTGGTAAATATCTGGCTGTTGTACTCCATGGCGGTCATTTCACGTAAATGTCGAAGGTATTGGCGAACTCTCAATTGACGACGACACGAAGTTGTCCAAAGTGGCAATTATACCACTAGGTATGGATCAGCTGTATTTACGCCGGATGACTGCTGAGAGATGAACGGTGATTGGATAATGATATTAAGCGTTGATGAGCCAGGTGTCTGCTGAGAAATGAACGGTGATTGGTAAACGGTGTAGACCATTGATCACCTGTGGCGTTGATTGGCAGGACGGGTGATTGGTCGCACTGGCAATAATCGTACCAATTAACTTGGGGAAAACTTATTCTCACAGTTTCGGGATTTCTATCAAGATTCACCAAGCTAATGTCCTTCAGATGAAACTTTCCTATTTTAATCGAACGGAAACTTGACTGTAAAGTTTGAAAATTGACCAACTCCATATTGATCGTTCTCATATACCGTAGATGTCTTTTGAAATGTAAATACCATCAATTGACTGATACAAACAGATTCGCGCGTGCCATTCTCTCGGTTCCTTATTGGTCAGAGATGACACGCTTAATTTTCACTAACGCTTGCCACGCCAAATGCTACTGGTTTAACTCACATTTTCTGGCTCCTAGTTTGATGTCATGTGATCTGTCGATTGATAACAGGACGGTTAACCTGGGATTCGTGCATTTTAGTATAGGTGTATGTAAAATCTTGCATGATATTTGAAGAAATAGCTAGGTCCGTTTCATTAATGGAAAATGTACGGGCCAGGGAGTAGTTATCGTGATATTTAAAGGTTTATTTGGGTTATTTTTCAGAATAATTTTTCAATCAAAACGAAAACAGACCACAGTACAGGTCGGTTCAGGGAGCGCCTCCTTGACCTCACGCGACAGCTTGGCACGTGACCTCGCGGGAATATTTAGTAACTATTCTGGGTCTCTAACGAATATTGGGAAGCTGTTATCGACGTTGGAGAAACCGATAAATTTCGTTCATTAATTCGACGAAATGTATGCTTAAAGTGGTGAAATATTCAATTTGAGAGTTAGTGTAAAAAATGATAAGATTGTTGGAGAATTCATCGTAGTCGTTTTCTCTGTGTGGCTAGTTAAATCTGAACTGTTCCCGTGCGTAAAAAAGTAGGCGACTGTCGGTTTTGAGGTGGATTCGCGGTGGTCAGAATAAATGTAATATTTTAAGCGTTTCGCTCATAAAAAAAAGAAATGAGTAGGCGACTGTCGGTTTTGAGGTGGATTCGCGGTGGTCAGAATAAATGTAATATTTTAAGCGTTTCGCTCATAAAAAAAAGAAATGGGAACTTCCCAGGGCATCTTGATCTGAGCTTAATTAGAGATTGTCAGGAGATATGACCGAGAGTTTCACAGGTGTCTAAGAGAAAGCATTTCACTGGTGTCAAAGACAGCATTACATTAATGTTGGCTTAGGTTAGTCTGAATATTGGAATCGATTATCTTGCCAGCCGTGAAGTAAACATGTCCTCGTGACTGATACATGTAGAAAGTGAATGTTTGTCTCCGTCTTAAACTATTGACGTTTTAATGACTGTCTTGAACTTTGTATATTGATGTTTTAATGTCTCTGTCTTGAACTTTGTATATTAATGTTTTAATGTCTGTCCTAAACTTTGTATATTGATGTTTTAATGTCTATCTTAAACTTTGTATATTGATATTTTAATGTCTCTGACTTAAACTTTGTATATTGATGTTTTAAAATTTCATGTAATGCAATTATCCCTTATGGGCACAAAAGCGCAATAAAGTATTATATTCTATTCTATATTCTATTCCATTTTGCGATAACTACTCGTCGCCGATATCTGGTTCGGGGCCTGTATAAGCATTAAAAATGGATTGAGAATCCCGACTTATCTTTCTTCGAAATTCGAAACATATTTAACGCGAATTGTTTCTAAATAGGTTTGCTCAGTGCGACAATATTTTCTCTTCGAATATTGCAGAGAATTAGTCACTGTAAACGAATCAGTTTTTTTTGTTTTTCAGTACTTGGATAAGTGACGCTGTGCTGGTTGGGTTGTCCAGGATAACAGGAAATGTGGGAGCTCTCATGTCCTGATGCATCATCGGTGTTAAATCATACTCACTTTCCAAGGAACGCAAGCAATAAATGACTTTTAACCTACAAATATGCATTTAGAATTTTCAAACTCCACCAAAAAAGCGGAGTGTAAATGCATAACGTTAGATATGAGTCATTACATGTTATATGCTTTAATTAGCAAGAAACGGGTTGTCTGGTGATGTTCTTTAATTCTGTGCAGTGTTTTGGTAGCATGATGTTTTATTACTCTTTACTCCGAAAAAGTCATTTTGTTTATGTAGCATTTAGAATATTTCTCATCAGTCTTGTTTTTTTAAAAATATGTTTTCAATGATTTTGTGAACATCTGCTGTTTATCTGTCTTCTTCACCTGTCGCTGGATTTCACCTAAAATATTTAACTGCAAACAACGAGACAACAATTGATCTTTGTTATTTTAAGAAAACAATTTTCCTCTTCCTATACCCGCTGAGAGACTCCCGGTAAAAGAAGTATTACTTTGTTCTCATGCCGCCTATGATCATCTTTTATTTCTTAATCTTTCTTTTGTACTCTTTTCATTTGTATGTTCGTTTTCGACTTTCTGTGTAACGAAATGGCATAAATTGTTTTCTTCCAAAGAAACTCTGGAATAATAAAAATTATAATAAATAAAAAAAAAAACTATTGACAATAAAATAACGAAAATTATTTTCCTACGAAGTAGGCTCTCATTTGCAAATTGTCCGGTAGTGAGTGAGTGAGTGAGTCCATCCGAATCCTTTCGTCGGCAAAATAAGAAGAGCCGTTGACATATAATAGAACCTTGATTTTTGGCATGAACGTGCATTAGGGGACTGTTGTGAGCTGACCGAATTCCGATGAAAATTTGATTTATAATTATTTTGTATTATTTATTGTTCGCTCAGCGAGTGCACTGTCGTGCTTATCGGGAACCATTGGTTGTATGTTTCATTGGGACTTTTGAAGGTTTCCTGATACCAGGAAGCCTGGTCCATTCGAGATTCAGACCATCTGAGAATGGTTATCATTGGATGGAATCCTCCAATTCCCATATATTCTGGGAGCTTACGTGATGCTACACTTATTCAACCTATGCACTACCCTCGGGAGGATTTCCCCACCCCTGGCGCAGATCTACTTAGGTGACCCATAAACCTCGAAATTGGCAAAAACGTGCCTTAGGTCAAGTACACACTTAAATCATATCAAATCCTATCTCGTAGGTCCTGTGACGTTAGTCACACTGCCATGTGTCACTAAACAGTCCAATAGCTCAGGAAGAATTTGCATAGATTGATATGTAATCAGTTGTGTTAATCGTCTATAGATTATGCTCTCAATCTTACATCAGAGAACTACAATCTTCTCAGCCACTATATTGATGTGAATCAACGGCACCTGCAGCCTAGATCATTATATGATTGATATAGAAATTGTTCCTAAAACGAAAATGGGAAGATATATAGGAGGTGATCGTCAACAGTAGATTCGTTATTTTGGGATAACACATTCTTATTGTAGCAGATATTCTAGTGCTGAAAGTGCCGTGCGGAATTCGAACCAGCGACCCCCCAGAGTGAGAACCTAATCATACATCTGGGGATCACAAATTTTCAGCACTAGAGTCTGTGCCATCCTGTGCTATGCTAAGATAGTGTTATCCTAAAATAACGAAAATACTGTTAAAATAGAGGATATTATTTGCAAGGTAACTGCTTGTCTGCATTAATAATATCACACTGTAAGCTGTACATTTTCTACACGCGACTCCCCAAAACACGTGTTATTTAACCCTATCGTGTCTGGGGCGATTTGGGACATATGGCAGCATGAGGGTGATAACCATTGTCGCTATCTCTAAAACTATGGATTCGAAATTTTCCACATTATATATTTCAATCAAGAATATATATAAAATAATGTATTTTTCGGTCGATTTGTTTGTCCGTTTTTATCCGAAAAAAATCCGAAATTTGAACAAAAAGACTAAAACATCTTTTTCTGGAACTTTCATGGCCGCCATTTTGAAGGCACTCGTGATCCTCTGCTAGTATATGCAAATAGACTCAAACTTACAACATCACGATAAACTACAAAGTCACAACATTTTTTAACAAAGGCATAAGCTCTGGAATCATTCTTAGTTATTCATTACTGTTTTTAGCAAGAGTTTGAGGTACATTTTGGAATCTTGTTCTTGAAAACAGTCACGTTATTTAAAATTGTGTTTTGTATTTATTTATAGGAACATTGTTTGTAGATTGTTATCAAGAACAGTCACGTTACTGAAATTCGTAATCTACTGACCAGGTGACCAGGGTATACACAACATCGACTACATTTTGTCCTTTTTTCAATTTAGAAAATTCAAAGTATTTGTATGTGAACATATGGCGTTGGCTCGGCTACAGATGGAACATCCTGCAAACGGTGTATAATGTGCTACGTTCGTGAGGCACGGCCCGTGAGGCACGTAGTATTAATTTCACCCTACAACGTAGGGAGAAGGAACGATAAATCCAGTTTGGAGTTCCCACGAAAACTTTTGGTTAGAACAACATTTCGAGAAAGACATCAAGTCAGTCTAGACATGGCGGATCAATCTTTGAAGTCAATCAAAGATGTCAAAGGTCACCGCAGTCCGCCTCACATCTTCCTCGTATATTCTTCCATTTTATTAGTTGAAGCGAATTTGTTTTGATAATCTCTGATTATTAGACAATGTACCGGCGAGCCTTACAAATATCTTGTTTTGTTGACTGATTGAAATAGAAAAAGGATGTTTATAGTCGACACGTTAAGATCAAAAAGCGATGGAGGCAGGAACACTTTCCCACGACATCAAACTTTGCGCAAACATTCATTTGAAGACTAATATTAGTTGATATTATTCTAACGATAAACCAATTTAAAGATCAATTTCCAACACCTTAAAGAGGGACAACTCGTTTATATGCATGTGACACCTTCCCCAAGTCCTATAGTACAATTTACTACGGAAATATTCAATTTCGTATGATTATTCTAGTCTTGGTATACTGAAAGTAAATGTTCATTGTTAAACAAATCTAATTTATTTTATTTTAATATCACTAAATATGTTGCCATAGCAACCATCTCAATTTGACAATAATAACATATATAGATAAGAAATTGTCAATACCACTCACGTTTGTTCCCATCAGAAAGAAAATTAAGTTTGTTTCGATGAAACATAGTGATTCACGTATCATCTGAAAGTTTAAAAATCTAGATTGAAAATCCCTGTTCGGTTTTATCTATAAATCAAATTTTATAGTTATATTCCTGCATTTCCCTATCATTTCTGCATTAATCCGAGATAAGGGTTACCGCATGTTGATTGGCATCCAATATTTATTTCACTTTTCTACTATGATTTAAATAAAAAGTTTCAGTAAAAATTTATTATGTCAAGAGAGGTCTCGGTCTCCAATTTATTTACTTGTTCATTTGGAGCGATATGCAAGAGGTGGAAAAACTTGACGACGTCTGGCGACTAAAAACAGACCACATGACTATACAGGAAATCTTCCCTCGGCACCTCACATTCAGGCCCGAGAATACGGTAGACTCTCGGGCGTAGCTTTAGTATCTCAGCAGCGCTTTTATTGTAGCTGTTCATGTGGAGACAATGAAGTATACACACGACCCCTAGCACCGCCTTAAGCGGAATTAGATACGCTAGCTCGGGAGCTGTGATGATAGATCAGCTCAAACAACTCATATGATGTTAATACATGAGCATCGTGGACGTCTAATGGAATAAACGCCTCAACATGGGGTAAACCTGGTAAATACAAGAATACCCAGAAAAACTAACCTGTAAGACCCGACGTCGTAATTTCTCACCAAAACAATAAACCTACATATAAATATATTGTTCAATGCTTGGCAACCGAAATAACGATCAGATAACGGTTGGATCGCTGATTGGCTACTTGTCTCCTAATTTGGTTTTATGTTTCTGAGTTAAGGGATTAACGATGAAGTCTCATTACAGGCGCCCTTTTCTTTGCGATGTGCTAACTGTGCGAATTCTTTTTCGTGGCAATTATCTCTTAATGTAGATCAGTACCTAAAACTAATTTGATACCGCTTTCATGTAGATGGATGATGTGATATAAATAAAATAAAAAAATTAAACCTGAACGCGCATATTTTTCATATTCAAATAACAATGTTTCTTATTTACGGTTGCACTTGATGCGCCTCGCACAATACTTATCTCGCCAAATGTCCACTTTACCCATATAGCGTTTGAATGGTCTGTAATTGAAATCCGGTCATTGGTTATTTAGCGGTATTACATAGGTTAATTTTGGTTAATACTTCCTGGGTTATTCCGATTTATCATTAGTGGTGGTTCTGTACAGAACCAATATGTTCCTGATATATAACTGGTTCGCTATTATATAGAACCATCTAGTTCTAACAAGAAAATGTTAGTGCTCGAGGAACCACAAGTAACCAAGATTTTTAAGAGTGTAGCATATTATAACCAAATTCAATTCATCGTTTTCGGTTGGTTGAATACTTTGTTAAAACGGGGATGGGCAAAATAATTGATGCCTTGCATCAGATACACTCTTGATACAGTCGGTTCCGTAATTTCTGAAACTGTGAAACTTAGAGAACATCTTATAGTACTGTGCAAGTAGTGATAAAATACCATATGCATTAAAAAAGAACTGTATAGACACACTTCTTCAATATTTTTATTTATCTGTGTGTAAACATATTCTCTTCTCTTGTAATTACCATACACATACACTCGTGTGAATTAACGATTATCAAATAAAAGTGTGATAATCTCCAATTATATATGTACAATATATGCGCGTGAAATTGGTAATAATAAAATAAAATATAAGACTTGCGGCGTCTGCGTGTCGAAGGTATACGGTGTTAACTGTTTTTATGAGATATTATTCGCGTACGATAATAATCTATCGTGGGAGATATGTTTAGCTGTTATAATTATAGCGCCACAGCTGTAAATGGTGTTGGACCTTCCATCGAGTTGTAAAAACATAACGCGATATGTTTACTTAAAGGTGTGAAGGTAACAGAGTTTCTCCATTGACTATAAGTCAAAGACAAATTCTTTGACCTTTGACAACTGTGATCAGATTCAAAGACTGACCGACTATCTCGCTGTTCCCTTCTGGCTTGTTTGTGGGTATATGTTTGGTTTAACAAGGAACTGAAATATCGGTTTCCGAAGGCGTGGGAACGGTATAGTTATTACTGATGATAACTTCGCAAACTATCCCTACCAGACCTGGAATGTTGGAAAGGGAGGCAGGAACCCTTAAGAACAGAAGCCTAATAGGTCAGGAGCCCTTATGGTTACAAGCCCAGCGGGGTTATATTCCGAGCTCACAACTATTTTAATTGGGGAATATCGGACAAATATATGTAAAGGAGAATTTTAACAAATGTGACACAAACAATTTGGCACAAAAATTATTAATAGATGAAAAAATGGGAAATTTATTATAAAATCTCTTGGAAAAAAAACTACATATTTTGATTCGGAACAATAATAATCAGAGAAAAATTTAGGGAAAATATTACAATTATTTTTTCGTTCTTTTAATTTCATATTTTGCTTTTACCATATGTTTTCCAAATATCTCAATGAAAACAAAGTTGTTGCCTCATATCTTCATTTTTAATTCTTCTTAATTCTTGTAAAGGTTTCTTTTTGTATTTGTTTTCTGAAATTTATCCATGAAATTTGATAATCACCAGAAAAAATATTCCTATTTTTTTTAAAAATAATTTATTTAAACAATTTGTCCCAAAACCTTTTCGTGCCATATTTGTGGTCTCGTGTCCACTCTTGAAATAAGCCCACTGGGCCGGGCCCATAAGGGCTCCTGTCCTGTTGGTTTCCCGGATGGGTGTGGGTGGAAGGGGAATTGGGAATGATGACGATTAGGAGCTCGAATTCTGGGTGAATTGTTATTTTTCGAGAATATTTTTCAGTCAAATCCAAGTGGTGTTGAGACAATAGTCAAGGGAGGAAAACCCGGATAATATCTCCCGAGAAGAAGACGAGATCAAGTTGACGACATCAACGTGGCCACTGTAATCGTGTGCACATCTTCAATTTCCAATTATCCATAATGCTTTATGTGTCTGCTATATGACCTTGTGGATAACGGGAGTATCATTGGGTGGCGGGTATAGTTTGGGGGGGGGGGGTATACACATCAAAAATCACCCAGTCCTGGTAAGGTTGATTCCCTCCACTGTGTTGATATCTATGGAGCTGGTTAATATCTATGGAGGTAGAAGACTACCGTCATGTAATATCCGAGATAGTCAAGTATACGTGCCAGTTTCTTTTGCTTGTTATGTTACATGCTTAGTTTCCCTTATCAATATTGAACAATAGAGCCATACTGGTTATATATTTCCGAATTTACCTATTTGATGGTGATGACCTTTTTGAGGAAATTGTTATTGTTTATATTAATTCACGATATTGGAAATATAGAGGAACCGAAGGCGATTTAATAATGTACTCGTGGCTATTCAAATTCAACCACAAACTGAGTCGCGTACGTATAGAAAATATCAAAAGAATACTCTTTAATAAATTTGCATCGTAGCCTCTACAAACTATCCCAGGGGGCTTTTGAGACGCCATTCCATCTTTGACTGAAAGGGATTAACGCTCATTGTTCTTTCTCTCCAGAATGATGAGTAAGAAATGACAGGTGAAAAGGTTAAAAGCGACGGGTGGAATTTTGAACAAATAAGAACAAACGCATTATTATTTTTAAATGTAGCCGTTCTCGTAGAAATATTAGTATACTATCCTGCATTTGAAATATTGTGAAGATACTCAGCTCACCATGTCAATTTCTTTAATCGGATATATATTATTTAGAGTTGATGTTAGTTCTAAATCTTAGGTCAGACCAATACTCAAACAGAACAATTTTCAATGGGGATGTCTAATCAATAAATTACCTGTGGAAGTAAAGCAACTAATTCTTCGCTTTTTGAAGAATCTAGAATAATAAGAGACCAATTCAGGCGAATTTCTATGATATAGTTCTGGAATGTTCATCGAGTGCATACAATATTCGAAAATTAATCCCGCTGTTTTGAGGACTGCAGGAATGACGATCATATTAAAGTTGTAAAATGTGGGTCTGAAATTTCCTTTCCTGAAGTAAACTGGTGTATTTCAATCGGACTCATGTGGATAGACAGAAATATTTCGATTGAGTTTGATAGAGGGTACTATAAACTATAGGTTCTCAGAGCACCCGTTCAAAACAGTCAACAAGAAAATGCGTTTAGGTGACCCAAGATCCCCGATGGTGACTTAATAGCCAGACCGAGGGAGTGGCTTATGCCAATCACCTGTTGTCGCGTGCCGCTTTAGCCAATCATCGTCTGCATGATCCGCCCAGGCGGGTAAGTTGCCACGTGGTGCTCTCTCTTTTGGGGCCATGATTGCATATAAAATGGGACAAACTGTAGCTTTGGACAATTCGTGTGTCTTCAGAGAGCTTTTGATATTTGCCTGAGAGATCGCTTAATATTCGACAGTATGTTTCACAGCGTTATGCCTGCCAACGATAACGACTGGAATAATCAGACATATGCCACGCACGATGACTTGGAGCTGTGGGGTTTTGGCTTAGATTTGGATGAAAATGGGGCAGATCATGATATATTAGCTGCAACACTGAACTCTTCTGGACTATTTAGTGAGATCCAAGACTTCCCACCCCAGGAGTCTGTAGAACCGCTGTCCCTGGCAAGCAGTTGTGATATCGACCTGAATCTCTGTCACTTTACCCCATATCAGCCTTCGCTCGTCATGACCAGACCGTTTGAAGGCACCACGACGATATCCAGTGTTGCTGGTTGCAGTTCGGTCATGGAAAATTCCTGGTGCATCAACAACAACAGCCTTTACCAAACAAACTTTGTGAACGGCAGAAAACGGTCGGCATGTGAACCTATCAATCAGAATGTCATGGTGGACAGTGTACCGGAGTATTCCGAGAACACTCCATCTCGCACGGAATCCACCGGAAGTAAACCAAAGAGGAAACGTGTGCAAAATGCCCGCCAGAGAAAAGAAGCAAATGTGAGAGAGAGGAAGAGGATGGATAGTCTCAATCAAGCCTTCGACAGCCTTAAGACCAGAGTACCAACACTTTCCAGTGAAAAGCGACTTTCTCGGATGGAAACCCTTCGACTCGCCATCGACTATATATCCTTTATGAAAGATGTTCTTGCAGACAAAAATACTTCGGATAATATCAGAAAATATCCGGATTCTCAAAGTGCCCTGGAGTCAGCTGACTTTTCGTTCACGTTAGGCAATCTGAAAGCTTTCCAAAACACAGACTCTTTGCACAGTTTAGACAATACGGACAGTTCTGATTCGGGCAATTCTAGCTCTTGATACAGAAGTTCTCCTAATAATACTATCAAGAACCCAGACTGCTAATGAGTATGATAAGCTGTGTCTATACACATACCGTACTTGTTTGAAAGCTGTTGTTGCGTACAAGGCTAATGGAAATACACGAAGGAAGTGCTTGTTTATCTTTGCCTGAAATTTGGTATCTATTTCTCAAGAACTCATCACCACTATTGATGAGTATGATAGACTGTGTCCATACCCATATTCATATACCGTCCTTGGTTATATTTGTTTTCGCGTACAAAGCTGTATGTTAATGTAAGAAGAAAGTGCTAGATTAAATTTGATGCAAATGTGTAACTATCACGAATTGTTTTCGAGACTGTTCATTTGCTCAGTGCAGAAAATAGTTTTCTTTGTTTTGAATAAAATAATCTATTTTGTTGCCAAATTTGGTGTTTTCATGTATTGAAGGAATATTGTCGAAATGACAACAGTTTTGTTGAAATCAGCACAAATTCGTGTTGACTCATTCGTGCTGATTACAAGCATCTAGTCCGTCATGCAATATTCAGCCGTCGTCCATTAAAGAATTTCAATTCAATTCAGGATTCAGGCACAACTTGCGTGATTTTTAACATCATTTTGATCAAAGGTTTTCAACAACGTTTTTCACAGTTATAAAGATCAGCGTTAACGCGTCACGTTTCAGACATCTTCCAATATATATCGTTTTAGTGGCTTATAATGAGTTGTGTCGCCCCACGCGTTGTACATCTTTATTGTCGTGTCACAGCTATACTTTCTCATTCCGCTCCCTTCCCACCCTCAGTCTCCTGGGTGAGTTTACGTGATATCACATGTACAATGGTAAGCATAACCATATGAAAGTCGCCTGAATAAATGGGTCTGGATGTCCATCCCCAATATGCCTACGTGCGGCTGCTATTCCTTCTCTCTGCGCGATTATCTCCCTAATGTCTTGTCATTTACGGAAACGGTATGACTGGCTTGCCAGAATGCACAAGGCAGATCCGAAGCATGGTGCGCTCGAGCAATATTTCATCAGAGTATTGGATATTACTTCTAAAATATTAACTATATTAGGTGAGATTCGACCTTGGTTAAACGCGTTGATGCCCAGATGGACCTGTGGAAGGCCTGATAGATATTACACCCGTGGATTATCCCTATGATGACCAGCCTTCTCTCTCGGTGTAGAATTATGCGCCAATGGTTACATGATGACGAAATGTTTGTTTGATGTGACGTATTGCGCAATATTCATTTTTAAAACAATCGAGCAATTTATCATTTCGTAAAGTGGAAGCGGATATCTCTCTCATTCAGTCCACCAGTCACAAGTGTATGAATACTGAATACTTTATTACTCCCAGATCAGATTCACTAGTATTAGGGGTGAAAATAGAATTATACAGTGGTGAACAGGATGTGAGGTACATTCTTGTATATGATACAATATGCAAATAATAATTTATGTATAGGTTCAGATTGCAGTATTTGTCGTGACAACAGCTGGTTCATGTGTGTTAATATTTAGTCAAATGGATTGGCATTATTCACGAGGCACAGTAAGAATAAGCATTATTCACGAGGCACAGTAAGAATAAGCATTATTCACGAGGCACAGTAAGAATAAGCATTATTCACGAGGCACAGTAAGAATAAGCATTATTCACGAGGCACAGTAAGAATAAGCAAATCAGCAGAAGATAGTCAAAATCACTCCTGGGCTTGCACGCTTACCAAAGTCATAGCCCTTTGAATAAACCTACTTAAATTAATCAATACTTTTCTCGATGGGTTATTGAGCAGATCCTTAAACACATTGGGATATATATAATAATATGATGGGACATATCTATTTCTGAGTTCTTCAAATCGAGTACAGTAAAATAAAATTTATTAGAGAGATTTATCTCAAATATCTCCATTATCACATAATATACGTACTCTATTCTGACGATGGGGTACCAGTCCAGCGACCTGTTTCAATCTGTAGCCTACGATTGGATGTTCGAACAGTGGGGTAATTTTCTAAATAAATCTGTTGTTTAAATATTTTGTAAAACTCCGTTTTAGACAATTTATTAACTTCTTCATGCCAATTTTGGAAATACTGATTAGTTAAATGTTGTCTTGCGATTGAAACAAGCCACTTTATACTACTAAATTGCTGAGAGGCCAATATATATCTTGAACCACAATCATTTAATATCAATTCTATCTTATTTAACCATGGCGATTTTCCTGGAATATTACACCATAGAAAATGATAAACTGAATTGGAGAGTTTTTGCCGGTGATAGGGGTCGTGTGGTCATATCATCCAAGTTGCCACATGAACAGGTACAATAAAAGCGTACCTGAGATGCAAAACATATCACGAAACGTTAGATTCTTGGTATGTGCTATAGAATTGGTTAACCGGAAGACTATACTATGAAGTCATATGACTCAGTCAGTATGTCGGCACCTCTTCCCACTTCCCTTATATGTGTTGTAATTTCAGTTATTCAGGAGATGAGTTTTGCCCACAATGTAATCACACGTACGCAAACATCAATTGCCATAGGGACCCTAGTGTCACACTTGTCATATCGTCTGTCACAGTGGGATGTCATACAATAAGAGACAGCTATGAGTACTGCCAAACAACCCAATAAAGAGGAAATTATAGGAATATCATAACAAACCCCAAACCGATCACTACCGATATAATCATATATAACAAACACGTCAGCCCCCTTGACAGATCGATTGATGTCGTGCAGTGAATTTAAAATAGATTTTGACAGAAACTGCGTGTCGGGTCGGGGAAAACCTAAGCGAGAGGGGAATCCCTATATTTTTTTTAAAATAGGGATGACACCATTCAAGATAGCTGAATGGCAATAAATGAAAATATCATTTTCTTTAAATGGCAATGATTTAATATGAAATAAAATAGCTCGAGCACTTTGATAAACGAGAAGGCAATAATTCCGACGTAACATATAATTAACTGAGCCTGGTAACTCCTCGCCTTATACTGCTCTCATTCTCCCAACCTCAGAGTTTGTAACCTCCAAACCGTCGGTAAACACGACAATAGGGGATATACAATCTGATGCCATGAGAATGACTGCTCTGAATAATTACGCCCATATGACTCAGTTTGGTGAGCTAGGAATTTGCAACGTTTCAGTATCAGTTTTACTTCGTTTAGAAGCTCAAGAGGAAAGATCACAAGGGGGAGGTGGATTCTGCTTCCCACCCAGACCGGATAGGGTTAAATAAGCGGATCGACGATATGTCCAACGGTGATTAGGGGATTCCGTCTTTTCGTAATTTCATATATCGGGTGGTGATTAAGGAAATATTACATTTATAAAGGAATTTATGTGATAAGTTTGTCAGTGGGTGATAACTTTCTCAATCACACTATTCAGAGTCAAATCTGCGGATAATTTGTAGTCTTAAAGAGTGGTCATCGAGGCAGAGGTGAAGCGAGGAGAATAGTATGATAATTGTATTCGTCGAACTGATGGAATTTACTCCAAGATGGCGCTATTAACGACGATGCTTGAAAACTGGTTTTGCGTTTCCATACAGACAATGAAGATGATGGATCCTTGAGATCGACAAATGCTTTGTTCCATAATAAAACCTAAAATCGACTATCTGTTCTGCATTCGAATCTCACGGCTATAGATCTGAAGAAAACAAACCTACCCTGTAACTCAATGAGGTCGCTAGTTCAACAACAACAACAACAACAACAACAGCAATTTAGTCACAGGTACTTGAAGTGCCATAAATTGTTCTCAGTTAGACAACCACGTTTGTCCTGCGTGTCGTTAGCTGTCATATGCAAAACACTTCAGACATCTTATACTGACGGATACAGAAGCAGAATAACACCCCCCTGTGGTATACAAACAACACCAAACACAACGTTTGCTTTAGAGACAATTGATGAATATGAACCTGGTTTTTTACTTAGGAAATAGAAAACAATGTGTTCGACTTAATTCCTTCGTCAGCTCATGGAAATCCATTTCTAAAGGTGTCCCACAAGGATCAATCCTAGGACCTGTACTGTTCAACATCTTCTTGAATGATATATTCCTTTTTGTTGAACGCAGTGACTTGTACAACTACGCCGATGATAATACTCTCTCGTATACACATGTAAACCTAGAAATGTTGATTAAAATCCTCGAAGAGGATAGTCATATACTTATCAAGTGGTTCTCCGATAACAAAATGAAAGCCAACCCAGATAAGTTCCAGGCGTTTGCCATCGGCAAAAAGACACATGACAAAAATATAACATTTAACTTGGGAGACTCTGAAGTTGTCTGCACTAAGGAAGTCAAACTACTGGGTGTGTCCTTAGACTTCCAGTTAAACTTCAACTCCCATATCTCAGATTTGTGTAAGAAAGCCTCCAGACAGCTAAATGTTCTAAAGCGAATAGGAAATCACCTATCGAAATCGGGGAAACTTGCAATATATCATTCTTTTATCCTATCAAATTTTAATTACTGTCCTCTCACTTGGCACTTTTGCAATGAGGCATGTACTAAAAAATTAGAGAAGATTCAGGAGCGTGCTATCCGTTTTATCTTTGGAGATAACGAAAAATGTTATGATGAGCTCCTAGAACTGTCTAACCTACCATCATTAAGAATCCGCCGTATACGGTTAATGGCGCTGGAGGTTTTCAAATTATTGCATAGAAATAGCCCCTTATATCTTCAGGATCTTGTTGCTCTGAAAGAGTCTGCATACTCTTTCAGATATGTAAATATCTTGGATATTCCAAGAGTCAAGACGACAAGGTATGGTATCCGCAGTTTTAGTTACGCTGCAGCCAAACTATGGAACGAGCTCCCTAATAGCATGAGAGCTGCTACCAGCTTGAATCAATTTACCAGGCTCATACAGTCATGGAATGGGAAAACATGCTCATGCATCGCTTGTTCCTGCCACTAACCTACTATGTGCAGATAGTCATCTTGTCCATTCGTAAACACAATGTGATGTAAAATTACTCGTTTGTATATGTACTTGTCCGAATGCGTTATGCTTTTATCGTATATTATAGATAAATATGTTTGCATGCTAGTTCTTATATGTATCACTCATATCTTTTAAGTTATGTTATTCTTATCAATAATATTTAATCCTCAATATATACGACTTTTATGTAGTGTGTTAGAACGTTATGTCTTAACAAAGTATACCAGTTTTATCTAATCGCATGAATGTGCTGCAATTTTGTTCTGCTTCGTCTATTGTCGTTTGTGTACATATATGTCCAGGTCTTGTTTCTGTTATTGTTAATATGTTTTATAGACGACCAATAGCTCTCCAGAGCTAATGTTTTTATGTTAAACACTCCCTCGTCTTTAAATAAAATTTACTTGAACTTACTTGAACCTGACATCAAATAGATGGGCCCAAATTGCCCAAAACTAAAAATTTGTTGGATAGAAAAAAAACCGGTTTGAATGTAACGCAGTAACACAATATTTTTTGAATTTTCAAGTTGATGCGGTTTTCAAGTCAGTATATTATAACATGTTTCGTTGAATAACCGACACCAAACGTTAGGAAATGGATTGAAATAAAAAAAACACGTCTGCTGAAGGTGTTTCCGCGGACATCGGAACATAAAGATCGCAAATTCATGTTATTCCCAGTTGAAAAAGTTTACTGCTTTTTATTAACAAAAGAAATGTTCGCTTATTGTAATTCCATCTTACAAATTACAACACATATAAGGGAAGTGGGAAGAGGTGCCGACATACTGACAGAGCCACATGACTTCACAGTATAGTCTTCCGGTGAATATGTGAATCTCTGCTCTGCTGAATTGGATGTCTTTCCCATGAATGCCAATTGTTTTTGTTTTTTTTAAACGCTTGTAGTTCTGGTGATTAGCGTATAAAACATTATGTCAATGAAATTTGATCGATCGATTTGCTTTTTCTTGCCATTGTTTTTACAGAACGGAGACGTGGGAATTTGGATGTGCCTAAAATGTAATCAATGTGTTCCTATAATCAGAATCATAACATGTGATTTCATTAGAGCTATAAAAACACAATTATCCATTCCTTTAACAAACAGCAACTTTTATACACGATGAATTGCATGATTGAATTGTGACCTTCGGTATAATTTAGTATCTTCATAAGGATCCCGTCACGGGATGACCCTTTTGACATCGAGAAAGTGGTTGGATACTGATAAAGTAGAATTTTAGACATTTGCAAAGTTTTTTGGACATGTTATCGTTGGAGATACTTTCGACTTTTCCATGCTAGTGTGAATTGCGCAGTAGACAAAAAATACACAGGACAATAGTAAAATACAATTGGCAATTTGTTACGTTATTCGAATATACCTGTGTGATAGTGGTGACATTTTTTGAGGAAATTGTTATTTTTATTGATATTGAGATATGACAATTGTAATTTTGTGAAACTGAATGCGATTAAATAATGTACTCGTGGCCATCCAATTCAACTTTCACAAAATTTGGCCTATACGTATAAGAATATCAAAAGAATACTTTTATTCGTTTTATATTTTCCCCTCTTAAAGATCTAAAATCGATCTCAGTGGGGTTTCTGTGATACTATAGTTCGTCTTTGACGACAGCGGTTGAAGGCTTATTGTTCTTTGTCTCTTTCATAAGTAAGAACTGACAGATGATATGGTTAAAAGCGACAGGTGGAAAGTTGAACTCGGCCGAATGATAAAATGCGTGGAAAAAAACCTGCGAATTATTTTTGAAACGTTCCAATTCCAAAATTGGTATACTTGTATACTGCTACGAGGCATTTAAAGAGTATATACATGTTTATACTCATTTCATGCATCTTATATATTTTAATCATACTAATAAGATTTATAATTATCAATAGTTCTAAGTCTTATGTCTGACCATGGAGGTCAACAAATCACCCAAAAATCGCCCGGTCCTGGTGAGGTTGGTTCAATCCACATGTGTTCATATCTATGGAGGTAGGAGACTATCGCCATGTGATATCGAAGTATATTTGCTTTTGCTTGTTATGTTATATGTTTAGCTCCCTTATCAATGTTGAACAATAAAGCCATACTGGTTATATTTTTGTTTCGAATTTACCTATTTGATGGTGATGACCTTCTTGAGGAAATTGTTATTGTTTATATTAATTCACGATATTGGAAATATAGAGGAACCGAGGCGATTTAATAATGTACTCGTGGCTATTCAAATTCAGCCTCAAATTGAGTCGCGTACATATAGAAAATATCAAAAGAATACTCTTAATAATTTTGCACCGTAACCTCTACAACCTACCTCAGGGGGCTTTTGAGACGCTATTTCGGCTGTGACTGAAAGGGATTAACGCTTATTGTTCTTTCTCTCCAGAATGATAAGTAAGAAATGACAGGTGAAGAGGTTAAAAGCGACAGGTGGAATGTTGAACGAATAAGAAATAAAAAAAATGCTCGGAACCAACGCGTTATTATTTTTAAATGGAGCCGATGGCGTAGAAATATTAGTATACTGTCCGGCATTTTGAAAATTATAAAGATACTCAGCTCACAATGTCAATTATTTTAATCGGACCTATATTATTTAGAGTAGATGTTAGTTCTAAATCTTAGGTCAGACCAATATTCAAACAGGACAATTTTCAATGGGGATGTATAATGAATAAATTACCTGTGGAAGTAAAGCAACTAATTCTTCGCTTTTTGAAGAATTTAAAATAATAAGATACCAATTCAGCGAATTTCTATGATATAGTTCTGGAATGTTCTTCTAGTCTATATAATATTCGAAAATTAATCACGCTGTTTTGAGGACTATTGCAGATATAACAATGATATAAAAATTGTAAAATGTGGGTCAGAAGTTTCCTTTCCTGAAGTAAACATTTTTTTCAATTCAGTATGACTTGTGTTGGGAGACAGAAATATTCGATCGATTTTGAGTGTACCGCGAACTATAGGTTCTCAGAACACCAGTTCAAAACAGTCAACAAGGAAATGCGGTTAGGTGACACAAGACCTCCATGGGTGACCCGATAGCGAGACCGAGGGAGTGGCTTATGCCAATCACCTGTTGTCGCGTGCCGCTTTAGCCAATCAACGTCTGCGTGGTCCACATATGTAGGTAAGTTTCCACGTGCTGTCTCTGTGGGATGGTCCTTGATAATATATAAGATGATGCAAATTGTAGGCAATCCATGTGTCTCCAGAGAGCTTTGGATAATTGTCTTAGAGATCGCTATATAGTCGACAACATGTTTCACAGCGTTGTGCCTGCCAACAGGGACGATTGGAACAACCAGACATATGCCACGCATGATGACTCGGAACTGTGGGGCTTTGGCGTAGATTTGGATGAAAATGGGGCAGATCAGGATATATTAGCTGCAACACTGAACTCATCTGGACTATTCAGTGACATCCAAGACTTCCCACCCCAGGAGTCTGTAGAACCGCTGTCCCTGGCAAGCAGTTGTGATATCGACCTGGATCTCTGTCACTTTACCCCATATCAGCCTTCGTCCGTCATGACCAGACCGTTTGAAGGCACCACGACGATATCCAGTGTTGCTGGTTGCAGTTCGGTCATGGCAAATTCCTGGTGCATCAACAACAGCCTTTACCAAACAAACTTTGTGAACGGCAGAAAACGATCGGCATGTGAATCTATCACCCAAAATGTCATGGTTGACAGTGTACCGGAGTATTCCGAGAACACTTCATCTCACACGGAATCCACCGGAAGTAAACCAAAGAGGAAACGTGTGCAAAATGCCCGCCAGAGAAAAGAAGCAAATGTGAGAGAGAGGAAGAGGATGGATAGTCTCAATCAAGCCTTCGACAGCCTTAAAACCAGAGTGCCAACATTTTCCAGTGAAAAGCGACTTTCTCGGATGGAAACCCTTCGACTCGCCATCGACTATATTTCCTTCATGAAAGATGTTCTTGCCGACGAATATACTTCGGAAAATATTGGAAAATGTCCGGATTCTCAAAATGCCCTGGACACAAATGGATTTTCATTCACGCTGGAGAATTTAGAAGCTTCACAAAACACAGACACTTTGTGCAGTTTAGACTATACGGACAGTTCCGATTCAGGCAATTCCAGCTCTTGATACAGAAGTGTTCCAAACCATACTCTCAAGAACTCTCGAATGCTAATGAGTCTGATAGGCTGTGGCTACACACATACTGCACTTGTTTGAAAGCTGCTGTCGCGTACAAGGCTAGTGTAAATGCATGAAGAAAGTGCTTGTTGAACTTTGATGGAAATCGTGTAACAATTTCTCAAGAACTCATCATCAGCATTGATGCGTATGATAGACTGTGTCCATACCCATATTCATATACCGTTCTTGGTTATATTTGTTGCCTCATGTCTGTATACGAATGTTAGAAGAAAGTGCTAGATTATATTTTGTGCAAATGTGTAAATGTCACGAATTGGTTTTCGAGATTGGATTCATTTGCTCAGCGCATACAATTTTTTATTTATTTTTATTTTGAATAAAATAAACTGTTTTGATGTCTAATTTGGTGTTTTCTTATGTATTGAAGAAATATTGTTGAAATGATGCAACTACGCATTGTTGTGTCGCTCCACGCGTTGTACATCTTCATTGTCGTTCTCATCCCGACCCCTTCTCACTCTCAGTCTCCCGGATGAGTTCAAGTGACATCACATGTATAATGTTAAGCATAACCATATGAAAGTTGGCTGAGTAATTGGGTCTGGACCTCCATCCCAAATATACCTACGTTTGGCTGCTATTCAATGCCTCCGAACGATTATCTCCCCCTGATGTATTGCCATGCACGGAAGATTTATGACTGACTTGTCAGGATGCACAAGGCAAATCCGAAGCACGGTATGCTCGAGCAATATGTCTACCATCGTATTCTATACGACTAATACACATCGATGCCACAGATAGTTCTTTCTGCGTAGCTAAGAGAAGGAATCGCGCGGTGGGACGATGTATGTCAACAGAGT